>VZQC01014413.1:3781153-3815378 GCA_009823505.1 Rhizomys pruinosus | reverse complement strand
CCCCCCCCCCCCCCGCTGGATGGTGGGGCTATGGGGGTTTGGGCACAACAGCCTGCAAATTGGTTTTACATGAGGGATGCTTGTACTCATAAATTATCACTTATTGCTAAAAAATGAAAAAATAAACTGAGAGAAAGATGCAGGACAGTTATGGCAGAATGCATGATCTGGGATGGGGTGGGGTGGGATGGAAATATGCCTGAACTGAATTGGAAAATGATGTATGAAATACACAAAGCATCAATAAAAATAAAAAAAGAAATAAAACACTATAAATAATAAAAAAAGAAGAGCGATTATATTAACTTCTGTGAGAACGTATTTCCTAACGGCCATTCTGAGGGTTTTGACTTTCCCCACGACCTCACCATTAATATTAAGTACAGATACTGTGGATACCTCCTTCCTTTAGTTCACTACTTTGTGGCAGATTGGCAGGTGACAAGGAACTGTGGTCACACAGTCTGGAATTTCCTCAGACCTTAAAACCATTTATCCCCTCCTCCCCCCGCCCCCAACACACACATTTCTTAAGGTATACTTTCACCAAGCTTTTGTTCTCAACTGCACGGAGCACATATGTTTGGGAAGCCTGCCCCCTGCTGGACAAGTGAAATACGGCATGCCAGGTTACAAAGCTTACCAAGTTTTTCCCTTGTTGAAGATCCAAGATCCAAGATCCAACATATCAAGTGCCCAAACTGTTGTTCCAGCTTTGCGGGAAGAAAGTGAGACTTTTCACAAAGATTTCCATGATATTTCTGTATCATTCTAGTTTAATTATTTAAGCAGATTTTTTATTTCAAATAAAAAATACTGTGTGTGTGTGTGTGTGTGTGTGCGCGCGTTGGGCCTGTATCACTTTACATGCATCACACATATGCAGGCGCCTATAAGCCACCCGAAGTGGGTACTGGCAACTGAACCCGGGTCCTCTGCAAGAGCAGTAAGCATTCTTAACTGCTGAGCTCTCTCTCCAGCCCCTAAAAATATTTTAAGGACTCTTGGGATGTTGCTCAGTTGATCACTGGACTAGCGGGGCATGTTGGCATAAAACGGGGCATGGTGGCATATACCCTATAATCCCAGCACTCAGAAAGAGGATATCAGAAGTGCAAAAGAAGTGGCATCAAGAGAATCAGACATTCAAAATCATCCTTGGCTGCACAGGGTTTAAAGCTAGCCTAGAATACATGAACCCCTGTCTCCAAAAGAATTATTTAAGGACCCAAAGAAGTAATAGCAAAAATAATAACCATAAATACTATGCTTAGTGTTCTGCTGAGCACAGTACTCTAGAACACCACCTTTTGCAACACTTTACCACAAGACAGGTTCAGTGCTTTAGAACTCTCAAGTTACAGAAGTCAGGGGATGGGCCCAACCACCCAACCACCCACAAGTTGGGGATCCCAGAAGCATCCCATGAACCTGCTTATCCCATCAGCTGGCCACAGTTGATACGAAGAGAATAATCAGGAGAGTGGCATTGGCCTGGCTGGGTTACTACGTTGTTTATCCTGGAAATTTTGAAGAAACCTGAAAGAGCCACCAGTGCAGTCTGGTGCCCTGATGGAGTTAATATGAGACCAGGAAACCAAATGGAAGAGGGCCTGGGTGTGCGGGGAGAGGCATAAAAAGATGGTGAGAACCAAGAGGAAAGAGTGAAGGACAATATTCTTACTTTTTGGTCCCCCTCAGGAAGCTTCTACTGATCATACTGACTGTTGAAAATGGTCGTTTACCCTTTAAACCGTACATACAGTCATCCCTCACAATCCACCACAACTGTTCCAGGATCCTGGGTGGATACCAGAATGAGAGGGTGGTTAGACCCCTCATAAAAACCGGCAAAGTATTTGCAAGTGATTTAGGCATATCCTCTAGTATGGCTTAAATCATCTATAGATTTCTTAAAATACCTAATGCCATGTAAATTCTAGAAAATTGTCATACTGTATTGTTAGTAAATGATTATAAGGAAAAGCCTGCACATGATCAATACAGACAAATTTTTTTTAATCATGTACTTTCAGTTGGGATATGGATCCCAGAGGTTCACAAGACCAACTTATGTAAACAGTATTATGTAAAGGTTAACAAAAACCTAGTATGATAATAGAATAAAATTGAAGTTAATATGGCATGTTGAGTGGTGTGTATAATTCTTTATTGTAGCCCCATGACAATTACCCTCAAATATGAAATAATAAAATGACTATTATCATGTCAATAAAACCAAGCCAAGTAATTCCACAGTTAGCTGTAGAGAAGAAAGGTTAGAAAGAGCAAGAAGTTTTGGGGGGTTCTTTTAAGCTGAAATCTAGGGGATCAAGTCCTTCCCCTGGCACCTGCAGTTGCTTGAGGTCCCTGAGGTCCTGGCTAACAAGTGTGTGAGCCGCTCCTGATCACCCCATGTCCTGTCTCATCCCTTGCAGAGTCTCCAAGGAGAAGGGACACTGAGATGCTGAGAGGTGGGAAGGGCAGCGTCTGCTTGGGAGGCTCTCCTTCCTCCTGCACTGGCCCAGTGGAACCCTGAGCACACAGCATTTGAAGCTGCTTCAGGGAGACATTGTTAGGCCACTTGCCATGGCGTTCTCCTTAAGTCTATGGCTACTCTGACAAGAGGCACTGTCAGCATGAATAGTGGGATTTGTATGGAGGATGGAGGAAGATCTTCATGCAAAAGGCATGAAGTTGCCCGCCATGGATCTCCACAGATACCTTCTAGGAGAAGCAGGGGTAAGGAGTGTTTCAGGGTTCTTGATTATTGAGATGGTTGAGCCCCACCAGATGCTGTCATCTCAATAGCTTCTCTACTGAGGCAGATTAGCACTCAGGAGAGTGACTAAAGCAAGAAACTTAGGGTCCAGAACACATGAGGCTTAAAGAAACCAGGAGAGCATGAACAATTAATTTAATCCTGGAAGTATTCCTCCTGCACATATCAGTAAGCAAATATCCTAGTCAGAATTTTGGCCTGCCAGAGGTGTATTAATAAGCAAACACGTCTCTCATATTGTACATGCATTGCTTGCTTGAAATTATTTTGCCTTAATTAGATAGGAACCTGGCATGGAAGAGTAGGAAAGCAGGGAAAGGACCAACACGATATCCTGGAGTAATTCAACATGCATTACTGAGCTAAGAGAAGCAATTACAAAGTGGAGTCTCTGCTCTCAGGATGCGATGGAAGACAAGAGGTTTTCCTAGAACCCCACGGGCTGATTCTGAGGTACTTTTATTCTCAGTCCACAAGGTTACCTATTTTCCAACCACAAATACCACATAAAATTTGGCGAGAAGTAGGAGAAAAGAAGAAGGGATTAAAAAAAAAAAGACTATTTGAACTGGCAGAGGCTGATGTATTTGTATTTGTTTATGATTGTCTCTATCCTATACTTAATGCTAGAAATATCAATTCATAAGATAGATGGTTACTGTTTATTAAGCCCATGGCTAGACTCCACCTCCAACCTTCTTTGCAATGCTTAGGTGTAAACATGTGTTCTAGTTAGCTTTTTAAAAATTCTTTTATAGGTATATTGCCTCACACATGTAAATGCACCTGTGTCATGCAGTGCCTACAGAGGACAGAAGAGGGTGTAAGATCCTCTGGAACTTGAGTTACAGACAGTTCTTAGCTGCCATGTGGGTGCTGGGATTCAAACCCACGTCTTCTGCAAAATAGACAGTGCTCTTAACTGCCGAGCCATCACTCCAGTCTCCATGTTCTAGTTAGATTTTTTGGGGGGTCTTTTCAAGACAGGGTCTCTTTGTAGCCCCAGCTGTCCTGGAACTCACTCTGTAGACAAGGCTGGCCTTGAACTCACAAAGATCCGCCTGCCTCTGCCTCCCAAGTGCTAGGATTAAAGGCGTGCGCCACCATGCCCGGCTTCTAGTTAGATTTTTTTTTAAATTTTTTTTATTAATTATATTTATTTCCGTATGTGTATGAATGTACTGTCTGCATGCAGGTCTATTAGAGGCTATGTATGTGGTTTTGTTTCCCCATTAATTTTTCTAGCAAGGGTGCTGAGAGGAATCTCTCCTGCATTTGTACCTTGTCACCATGATAGCAGCAACCATTCAGAACTTCTAGGCAGCTGCTCTAGTTTCCATCTTCAAACTCAATGACTTTGAGCTCTAAAGAACTGTCTGTAACTCCAATTCCAGGAGAACTCCAGTTCCAGGGGAATCCGAGACCTTCTTCTGACCTCCGCGGCTTTGCACGACACGGGTGCGCAGACCTACACGCAAACAGTACATTCATACACATAAATAAATAAAATAAAAATTAAAAAAAAAGCTCTCATGTATCCACCATACTTGCTCATGAAAGGAAATTCAAACTTTCTCCCTGAAGGCTTGATAGTTCAAGTGTATGAAATAAAATGGATATTAGACAAATTAATGGAAAGATACAAACTTATCTCTGCGTATAAGAGCCATACAAAACAAAACAAAACACATTTTAAAGGGGGACCAGAGGCTGGGGGTACAGTTCATTTGGAAGAATACTTGCCGAGCATGCATGAAGCCCTGGGTTCAGTCCCTGTTTCCACTCTAGCACTGAGGTGATGGAAGTAAGAGAATCAGAAGCTCATACATTCTGGGCTACAGCAGACTGTGCCTCGACGAAGCAAAGGAGGAGGAGGAAGAGGAAGAGGAGGAAGAGGAGGAGGAAGAGGAGGAAGAGAAGAAAAAGGAGGAATAATAATAATAATAATAATAATAATAATAATAGGCCAAATGGGTGAAGTTTAAATCCCCTAGAAAGGTACTAGGTGAGGGGGATGTTGCATCTTTAGGGGGCTGGCGAGTCACTTCCAGGGAAGATGGAGGGGCATGGGCAAGCCTTGGCTAAGCTCCAGATGTCATGTTCTGCTTTCTATTTTCCTTAATGTCATTCAGCTCAAATTTCCTGTAGCTAATTAAATTTCAGTAAGAAAACAGGCAATTCTGACCCTCTGGGCAGATGTGGTTAGATAGATGAGGGGCCGCTGCAGAAAGCCTTTCCCTGTGCCGCAGGAAAGGCTAAAGGACGGCCAGAGGGCCCTGGACTCCAGGCAGTTTCAAGGCCTCCCAGCGCACCGTAGAGGTGTCATCTCTGGAGTCCCAGGCCAATTCACATTGCTCTTTTCTATTTACACTGCCTTATGACTCCTCCTCACACACACCTCGCCCCCCACCAAACCGATTGGACAACCTTTCTGCTAATGATGGTCACTGTTCTGCCTAGTAATCTTGTTCAGTGTGGGGCTTGGAGTTATACAAAAGGCTATCATTAGGTGTTCACTGTAGGGTAATGACACAACTGTGTTGGCAATGTTGAAAAACAAAACCAAATACACGAGGCCATTGTTTTTGACTAAGCTCTGGCATTGGGCCCCCAACATACTTGGCTAAAACTTAAAATGGAGTAAAATGGAGTGTTCACACAAAGTTCCATGCAACCAACCTGAAACCAAGATGCTTATCTGACCTTCCAAGAAAAGAGTAAAAGTGAAAGACAAGAGCCAACCTTCCGAAGCAGGCTGGTTTTCATTGGCAGGATGATGCTCTAACTCTTAATATCTATAAAAAGTAATATGAGCCAGATGTAGGGGCATAGACACATAATCTCCATCCCTCCAAAGGTTCCAGCCCAGTTTGAGCAACTTGATCTCATAAAACAAACAAGCAAACAAACACATAAAAACCCACATTAATCTCATGCGAATCATTTATAGTCTATTACTCTCAACAATGGAAATAACTTTGAATATCTAATTGTTCTTTTCTGCTTTCTTCAGTCTTTATCTGTAAAATACTACATGGGACCAGGATATTAATCAAGAAAAGTACCAATGCCAAGGTAAGGGGCTGGGCTAGGGTTAGGGCTAATCCTGAGGAAAACCCAAAGAGTCATAGTGAAGGTGCCAAGCTACTCAACTCTCCAGGGTAAAGGATATAACTCAGGACAGACCGATCACCAAAGCAATCAGCACTAAGACAGAGTCAAAGGGTCAGACTTTTCCACAATGGCATCAAGGCAGCAAGGCCAATGCCAGGAATGGTGTCAAGCAAGTGGCAGATGCAAGGGGTAGAGGAGTGGAATCCCCAGGGGATCTCTAAATGGACATATTTAGTTTGTAACATTTCAGTAAGCAATTCAGAGATACTCTTGTGTGGTTTTTTCCAAGGGGCATATAATGTCTGGCTTTCTCCTGAGGTTTGCACATACAGATGGTCAATATGCAGATACATTAACTTATTAGGATGTATGAAGTGCAGGCATTCTAGCACTTTTTCATTTATCACTGGAAATACTTCTATTTCAAATACTTCTATTTCTAGACAAATAAAGGAAAGTTCCTTTCATTTGTCTTCTGGTTAGTCAATGTTATGTTTCATTTAGAAAAGGTAGAATAAATCATGCCAAGTATCATTTTTCAAAATGAGCTTGCCCACATCCAGTGTGATCAATGGTAGCTTTTTTGTGTTATGCATGGTGATAAATCCCTACAGTCCCAGCACTCAGGACACTCATGCGTCTTGATTTCTACTTCCCCATTTCATGCTGGAGAGACTGTTTCAATAAAAGAATAAGCAAGGCCCTGTCTCAAGAGCAGAGTTCTGAGAGACATCTGAAGGAACCCGTGCTCAGCAGTCTGGGCCCACTCTTGGCCTTTTGACTACCAAGAGTCAGGCACAACTGTAATGAGGCTTAGAAACGCCACAGTATTTCTATAGAATTTTCCAATACAGAGCCAGACATAGTAGCACATACCTGGAATAACCAACTGTGAATGTCAGAGACAAGGCTGAGCATATCGCCAGAAAGACAAGGCAAACATCAGAATGACTGACTGCCTTCATTTCCACTCCCTGTGAGGCTTGCTAGCTGGAGATGAGAATGTAAGGCAGATCTCCAAGACATTAATCTGATGCCTTCTCACACTGAGAACTCTCTGAATTAAGTGCCTTTTGAAGATTCAATTCCTGGGCTGGTGAGGTGGCTCAGTAGATAAAGGTGCTTGCCACCAAGCCTGATACCGTGAGTTCAGTCCTCAGAACCCACATGGTAAAAGAAGAGAACTAACTTCAAGTTATCCTTTGACCTCCAAACATGAGAGTGCGCACACACACACACACACACACACACACACACACACGCATGCATGAATATAACACACAAGAGTTAATTCCTTTGTCAATGCAAAAGCATGACTCTCACCTGAAAGGGGACAAGAGATAGTTTATTCCAGAGCCAAATTGAGTGACCAATGCCCAGGAACACAGATTCAAGGTACCCCAAATTCCATGTTCTAACATATAAGCAGTTTCCTGAAGTTTTTATACTAACAGAGCAAAGAAAGACATAAATCAAGGCACTTTTCAGATATATTAGTGGAAACAAACAATGAGTGGACTGTTACAGCAAAACGGAAAAATCTCAGCTATGGACCTCAGATGCTCTCTGATGATGCTCAGCCTTTTGGTTGGTGGGGACTAGAGTTTTGTTAAGTTAATACATTCCAAAAAGTTATCTGTTAATTACAGGATGTTAGGTCAGACACAGAGGTGGGCAAGGAATGGCTATTTAGGGGGCTAAAGATAGCCCAAGATAATCAATTAGGCTCTGAACTTGCAACATTCCAAACTCTCCACAAACATTGAAATTTTTATCAATTGACCAGACTTGCAAAAATGTTCAGTCCAAGACGGAAGTTTTTTCTGGGAACTTTGTGTCACACCTTTGGTGTTTGTGGTGACAGGCAACACAGACACCAGTATTCCAGATTGACTTTCACTTAAGGCATTGATGTTTCTATACATTTGGATCCGAATAGAGATTGTCCTTGACTAAGTTTAGGCAGCTTCCTCTGAATCCTCTTCTCAAACAGGCCTCAACTTGGCTAGGTAGTTTTAGCAAGAATCTTAAGTCCACTAACCCTCCCTGTTCCCTTGATATTTGACCACTTTCCATGTGTGGTCAAATTCTACACCCCGAACCTTGCTATCTCACCATCTTAGCCTGCCATTACTAGAAATCCTCCTTGGTCCTTCCAGAAAGTATCTCCCCAGCCCTTTTCTTCGTAAATTTCCATCCATCAGTACCCACAAGTTGCTTCTTGGCTATAAACCCTTTTCATTCTTATATTCAGTACTGGGCTTGATCTCTTCCCTTCATGCAACCATCTTGACATTTTCACATATAGCAATAGTCTTGAATAAAATTTTTCTTCCTATGTTAACAAAAGTTAAAATAGTTATTTGCATTTTAAAGACTCATCACAGCCATCCTATTCTATACACTATTAATGTGTATCTCAAAAATTAAGGAGCCCCGTCAGAATCTTATCCCTTAAGATGAAGCATCTAGGTAATGTCACTTTCTCCCAATAGATCCTTCATACTCCTTCCCACACCACAAAGAGAAAAACCACATTTTTGCTGCAATGAAATTGATACATGTAAAAATACTATGGGTAAATGAAGAGCATCCATGATATCCCAGTAATCATTCCATCTACATAATAAAATCAACTTAAATGTGGACTCTAAGCTTCAAGTTAGATATCTTCTAACTTGATGGGCCACAAGATGGAAACATACTCTTCAGAAGCATATTGCTTCCCTGGTAGTTTCACTTACACTACATTCCTATCATGTCTTGTCAGAGCCTAAGCAACCCCAGGGCAGGGACACCGGGTGTGAGTCCATGTAGAGAGCTGGTCTCTCTCGTTGAACAGAGGCCTGTTATTGTGTTATCAATTGAAGGGCATCAGGCACAGAATGTGAAGCATGGCAACCTTGGGACAATATTTTGGCTCCTTAGATATCTAGTATTGTGAATATGTTATTAAACTTGTACTTGGAACTTTCTGAAAGTATGAATTCTTTATTGCCACCTTCTGGTCAAATTATATTTCATATTATTTCTTCATGTCATCATTTGATCTCAGTAGAAGGACTCAGGAAAAGTTAAATACCTATCAGATCAACAATCCCACTCTCCAGCAGCAGCAGAGCTGAGGAAATCTCCAGGGGTGGCTTCCATGTGTCTGCTTATAATATACCCAAGTGAGTCCTGTTCAGCTTCTATTTAGGTATAAATGGAAATAATTGTAGCCTACAACATTGCAAGGTTTTTATTGACTTAAAATATATTTGGTCAGTCTATCAACTTGAGAGCAAGTAGGAATTGCTGATGCCCTGATTTTCATAGCAATCTTACTAAGAAAGAGAGTTCTCAATGAAATCTAAATTTCCTTGAAAGTTTTGGTCCTAATGATCTTTCTAGAATAATTCCATCTCAACTTTTTCATTGGCAAGTCCACATTTGGACTTGAAATATAATTTAGGCCAGGCATTGGTGGTGCACAGCAGTAATCCCAAGACTTGGGGGAGTGAGGCAGGAAGCCTCTCTGGGTTGCATACCAAGACCCATGATGATGACGTCAGCCTGAACATGTGGAAGGGGTTTAGCATGTGGTGACGATCATGATCTCTGGAAACAAATTACCTGATTTTTAATCCAGGACCCTGTGCTTTTTGCTTGTATTGTCTTAGGTAAGTTACTTGCTCTCTGGGCTTCAATTTCCATATTTGTGAGAGATGGTGATGTGATGATGCTGTGGTGGTGGTGGTGGTGATACATGTCTCACTAAATTGTTGTAAGACTTGAATTGTATCTTCACAGTACTTAAAATAGTGCCTAGCGAGTGCACAGAACTTAGATCACGGATTTCCCAGGACCACTGGAAACACAGATATAATCCCCCCCTCAACCCACCCCCGGCCAACTGGGATTGCCGAGGGAGTGTCCAAGTGGATTCTTTGGAGAACCTTCAGAACAGAAAGGGAAGAGTGAGTTAGACTTCCAATAGAAAGCCTAAAACTTAGACAAGTCAACACTCCATAAGCAAGAAGAAAACCAATCAATCAAACAAAAATACAAACAATGAAGGCATCTGAAGGAGGCAAACAAAGCAAGCCTTCAACACAATGAAGAGGCATTTGGGATTCACATTGGAATACAGGCAAAGAGAAAACCACATGCCAGGGACATGAAGAAGGGACAACATGGGAAAGGTGCAGGATAATTCCACACCATGCTCTACCAAGCCTGTGCAAGTTTCCTACAGTGGGATCCCCCTGGGGATGGCCCAGGACACATATATTAGAAGTACAATTGTGTACATACTCAAAGAAATCAAAGACTATAAAGAACAAGTCAGAGAACTAAGGAGAGAGAATGAAAGTCTCAAAAAGGACCTAGAGAGAGAGAGAATGACAAACTCTGGAAGGAAGTGGAAACACTGAAAAGATCCCATGTTGAAAAAGAAAAGGAAACCAAGCGGTGAAGCAAAGAGCTACAGGAAGAGATTGAGAAGCTCCAAAAGTAAGTGGAAATACTAAAGAAATCACAAGATGAAATGAAAAAGGAAATCAAATACTCATCCAATCAAGAGGAAAGGAATGGAAAAAGCCTCAGAAGCAGAATGGAGGAAGCAGAACAAAGAATATCAGACCTGGAAGATAATACAGAACAACTAAAAACCTCAAGTAAAGATTATGAAAAAATTTAAAATACACAAAAGTGGAACAACCAGGAACTGTGGGACACTATGAAAGGATCAAACCTCTGCATCATAGGAATAGAAGAAGGAGAAGAATCCCAAGAGAATGGTATTGATCAGATCTTCAATAGAATGATAGATGAAAATTTCCCCAAACTAAAAAAAGAGAAACCAATACAAATACAAGAAGCACATAGAAGTCCAAACAGACAAGATCAGAAAAGAAACTCTCCATGCCATATCATAGTTAAAATGCTAGATGCCCAAAACAAAGACAAAATTCTGAAAGCCACAAGAGAAAAACACCAAGTTACATACATATAAAGGGAAAACTATCAGAATTACAACTGACTTCTCAGTGCAAACTATGAAAGCAAGAAGAACGTGGAGCAAAGCATTCCCAGTGTTAAAGGACTATAGATGCCAACCCAGGTTATTATACCCAGCAAAAATGTCGATTATAGTTGAAGGACAGAGAAAAATCTTCCATGACATAAAACAGGATGAAAGAATACATGTCCGGAAAACCAACCCTTCAGAGAGTAATCGAAGCAATTCAAAGGACAGAAGAAAGGAGTAACTATCCCCAGGCACCTAGAAAGAGAAATTAATAAAAACATAACTGCAGAAGTAGAAACCTAGACCAAAAACACAAATGGATAATAAGGTGAAAGGAAGCAACACACATCTATCAGTTATAACCTTAACTATTAATGGACTAAACTTCCCAATGAAAAGACATAGACTGGGAGATTGGATTAGGAAACAGAACCCATCTATATGCTGTCTGCAAGAAATGCATCTTACCTTCAAGGATCGGCACCACCTTAAAGTGAAAGGATGGAAAAAAATATTCCAAGCAAATGGTACCAAAAAGAAAGCAGGTGTTGCTATTTTAATATCAGACAAAATAGACTTCAAAGTGAAAGAAATCAGAAGACAAAGAAGGTCATTACATTTTTAGCAAAGGAACAATTCACCATGAAGATTTCACAATTATGAATATATATGCCCCAAACTCTGGTGCACCAAACTTTATAAAGACGATTCTCCAGGACCACAAGTCACACACTAACCCTAGTAAACTCACAGTAGGGGACTTTAATACCCCACTGAGCCCTTTGGACAGGTCAACTGGACAAAGAATAAACAGAGAGACATCTGAAATGAATGATATGATACACCAAATGGACCTCACAGACATCTACCAAATATTCCACCCTAATACCACAGAATACACTTTCTACTCAGTACCCCACGGAACATTCTCCAAAATCGACCACATACTGGGACACAGAAGAAACCTCCACAAATACAAAAAGATTGAAATAATTTCATGCATTCTATCAGACCACAATGCAATAAAGCTCATTATCAACACCAGGATACGCCCTACTATCTATAAGAACACATGGAGACTAAACAACACACTCCTGAATAATGAATGGGTCAAGAAAGAGATAAAGAAAGAAATAGAAGCATTCCTCGAACTGAATGACAATGATAATACAACACAATAAAACCTATGGGGTACTTTAAAAGCAGTCCTAAGAGGTAAGTTTATAGTCCTGGGTGCCTACATTAGAAAAACAGAAAGAGCACAAGTGAACGATCTAACAATGCAGCTAAAAACACTTGAGAGACAACAACAGATGAACCCTAAACACAACAGACAGGAAGAAATAACAAAAATCAGAGCAGAAATCAATGAATTAGAAACAAAGAAAATAATACAAAAAAAATCAATGAATCCAAAAGTTGGTTCTTTGAAAGAATAAACAAGATAGACAGACCTCTAGCCCAGTTAACCAAAAGAAAGAAGGAACAACTCCAAATCAATACAATCCATGATGAAAGGGGAAATATCACAACAGACAATGAAAAGATCCAGACAATCATACAGGAATACTTCAAAAACCTATACTCTACCAAGTTTGAAAACCTAGAAGAAATGGTGGATGATATCTAACCTGGGAATCACACAAGTCAACCAAGAGAGATCGACAGTTCACAGACCATAATATATGAAGAAATTGAAGAGGTAATAAGAAACTCCCAACTAACAAAGCCCAGGCCCAGATGGTTTCACAGTAGATTGTATAAACATTTCAAAAAGACTTAACCAACCATTATTACTCAAAACTGTTTAAGGAATGGAACAAACAGTGGGCGCTGGGTTGCCATGCGTCCTTAAATCTAGCCCTGGGAGGCGAAAACAGGAGATCATGAGACCAGAGGCAACCTGGGCAAATGTTCCGGGCAGGCTCGTGACAGTGAGACCCTGTCAAAAATGTGTAAAAAAAAAAAAAAGAAGGATACAAACAGGGATTCTCCTAAATTTCTTCTAGAGAGCCAGGCATCACTCTACTACCAAAACCAGGCAAAGAATACAACCAAAAAGGAGAACTATAGACCCATCTCTATCGAACATGACATCGATGCAAAAATTTCTAAAACAGGATACTTGCAAATTACATACAGACCCACTCAGAAGATCATCCATCATGACCAAGTTTTGATTAATACCAGAGATGCAGGGATGGTTCGACATATGAAAATCAATAATATCATCAAGCACTAATAAATGGACTGAAACACAAAAACCACACATGATATCTCAATTGACATGGAAAAAGCCTTTGACAAAAATCATAGCATCCCTTCATGCTTAAAGTCCTAGAGGGAATTGGATTGGAGGGATCATTCCTCAAGTAATCAAGTCATATATAGGAAACCCACAGCCAAACATCATCTAAATGGGGGAAATACAGAAGGATTTCTCTTAAAGTGTAGGAACTTGGCAAGGCTGCCCCCTGTCACCACTCCCTTCAATATAGTGCTTGAAAAACTTGCTAGGACAATAAACAAGAAAGGAAATTAGAGTAAGTACTAATTGGAAAAGAGGAAGTCAAAGCTATCCCTTTTTGCTGATGATAGATTGTTTACTTAAGGGATGCTAAAATCTCACCAGAAAACTCCTAGAAACATTTAAGAGCTTCAGTAAAGTGGAGATTAACAAAATTAACCTAGAAAATTAGTAGCCTTTCTTTACACCAACAACAAACAACATAAAAGGAATACAAGGAGACTTCCCCAACTCACCAATAGCCTCAAAAACAATAAAAACCTAGAAACAAACCTAACCAAAGACACCAAAGATCTCTACAACAAAAATTAAACCCTGAAAAAGGAAATGAAGAAGACATCAGAAGATGGGGAAACCTCCATGTTCATGGATTGGGAAAATTAATACTGTGAAAATGTCCATTCTACTCAAACTACTCATTATACAGATTTAATGCAATCCGATTAAATCCCCAAAAGTTTCTTCAACGGCTTTGGAAAAAAAAAAGTAAAAAAAAAAAAAAAAAAAAAACAAAAGACCCCAAATAGCCAAAAAAAAAAAAAAAAAAAAAGAGCAACACAGGGGGGGAATCTCTATACAAGACTTCAAAAAAGGGCTATAGTTATTAAAAACAGGTACTGGCACAAAAACAACCTGTTGACCAATGGAACAAACTTAAAGATCGCCAACTTGTTGGCACAACGAATTATCGAGCCATCTTATATTCGACAGTGCATCTTAGGCGAATGGTTGGGTGGCAAAACTGGATCAACTACGTGTAAAGAATGAAATTAAACCCCTACCTCTCACCCTGTACAAAAGTCAAAATCTCCAGATGGATTAAGACCTCAACGTGAAAACCCCAACTTTGAAGGCAATAGAAAAAAAAGTTGGCAGCAGACATAAAAGACATAGGCATAGGAAAAGACTTCCTAAATCAGACAGCAGCTGCACAGAATTAAGGTCGACAATTGACAAATGGACCTCATTAAACTCAAAAGCTTCTATGTACATCAAAGATAAAACATCAAGGACATGAAGAGAAATCCCACAGAGTGGGAGGAAATCTTCAACACAGATGCATCTGACAAAAGCACTGATTTCAAATATATATAAAACTACTCAAAAACAAAGAAGAAAGAAAACAAATGACCCACTCAATAGATGGAGAAGAATGAACAGAGACTTCTAAGTGAGAGAATTAGAGATGGCTGAGAAACATCTTAAGAAGTGTTTAACATCACTAATACTTAAGGAAATGCAAATTAAAACCACTTATAAGATATCATCTACTCGAAAAAGACTGGCCGAGGATCAAGAAAAAATGATATCAAGTGCTGGAGAGGTTGTGGGGAAAGGGGAACATCATTCACTCAGCTGTGTCACTGCGTGGGTGGGGAATGTAAACTCCGTACAGCCACTATGGAAAGCAGTGTTGGAGAACTCTTGGAAGACTAAATGAACTTACCTGACCAAATACCACGGGAAACTCACACAATTCATCTTACGAGAAATCACGCACAGCTTTTTTATTGCAAGCTCTGTTCACAATAGCAAGGAGCTGGAACCAACCCAATGCCCCTCAACAGAGAGTGAATAGAGAAAATGTGGTACATCTACACAATGGAGTTCTTTTTTTTTTTTTTTTTTTTTTTTTTTTCTTTTGTCTTTTGAGACAGGGTCTCCCTTTAGATCCCGCTGGCCTGGAGCTCATTTGTAGAAGCCGGCGGCCTTGAACTCACAGAGATCCACCTGCCTCTGCCTCCCAAGTGCAGTAGGATTTACAGGCTCGCGCCACCACGCCCGGCTACACAATGGAGTTTCTATGCAGCAAGTATAGAAAGATGAATCATAACTTTGCAGGTAAATGGTTGGGAATAGAAGACATACATGCTGATGAAGAAATAACACAGTCCCAGAAAAAACAAAGGAATGAAGGTATGACCCATCTGTGGATGCTGTAGCACATTACCTATTGTATGGAAACTGAGCAATTGTCAATGTGATTCTGAAAACAACTGTGCTCTATATTGTAGAATCCCTATAAAAATAACACAATAAAAAATAATTAAAAAAATTTTTTGTTTTTATTTTTTTTTTTTTTTTTTTCTTTTTTGAGACTTGGGTCCTCACTTGTGGGGAAATCCAGCCTTGAGTTGCAGGCTTGCTTTCCAATCTTAGGATGCCTAGGGCACAGCGTGGCTGAGGGTCTGTCCTGCCCCAAGGAAGAGAGCAATGAGCCACAGGCCTATTGTGTGATGCTGGGTGGGACAATGCGTGCAGTGGTGAGGAATTGGGGGATTGGATGATTGTCTGGGAATTGACGTCATTTGGTTATAAAAGCAAACTGATTAGAGGGCTTGGAGAGATAGCCTAGCGGTTAAGAGCACCGACGCTCTTGCAGAGGACCCGGGTTCGATCCCCAGCACCCACATGGCGGCTAAGAACCATCTGTAACTCCAATTCCAGGAGAACTCCAGTTCCAGGGGAATCTGAGACCCTCTTCTGACCTCCGTGGCATTGCACGACACGGGTGCACAGACCTGCATGCAAACAATACATTCATACACATACAAAAAAAATAAAATAATAAAAAAAAAAAAAAAGAAAGCTGTAGCAAGGAATAAATTTGAATTTCATAGTAACATCATCACGGAATTCCCGGGCATTATTTTTTATTAATTATTACATGCATACAGGCTAAGGTAGGCCTGCATTTCATTTGGGTGGCCAGTGGGTTGGAAAAAGGCTCCCCTTTGTGGACCACCAATCTGGGAAGCTGGTGTTGTGAGTGGTTATTGGCTGAAGGGAGGTGATCAGCCATCAGCCTGAAATTCCTGTCCAGGCTCTGGGCAGGTGGGAAGCCACAGCCAAGAAAGAAACATGTGTCTTGTGGGTCCAGGCTAAGAGCCTGAGTTGGAAGTACCACTTAGGCTGGGCTACGTGAAGTAGCCAGCTGGCCTCTGAGCTGAGGGGTCAGCTCCCCAAGGTGTCCGCAAAGTGGGCACTGTGTTCCCATTCCCCTTAGCAGGGCCACGTGGTCCCTTTTTGGCATAAAAATAAAGCTTCCTACAGGTCCTCCTGCAGCTCTGGCTGGCTTGGAACTCTATGTAGAGCAGGATGGCATACAACTCACAGAGATATTCCTCTTTCCGCCTCCTGAGCGCTGAGATTAAAGGCATGAACCACCAGAACCATTTTTTGTAAAGCAATTAGAACACTGACTGGCATACAGCAAACACTAGGTAAGTAGTTATTAACTAGGATAATAATAAATATTCATGCAAACTTATCATATGCCAGGTTCCAAATTCTGTACTTTGTATTGTTTTCTATCCCCTCAGGGTCCTATGAAGGGTACTATTATTTAATCTCCATTTTACAGAAGAGGAAACTCAAGACAGAGTGGTTAAGTAAGTTGCTTAAAGTGACACAGCTAGTATGTAGCAGAGCAGAGGCTACCTTGGCCTAACAGTTACTGTACCACCAGACCCAGATCCTTGCTGCCTTCCTACCACTTCACTAACTGAGCTTCTCAATTGCATAGCATTTAGGATCCTCTGTAGACCCTAACAAACCTCATGCCCACAAGTTCACCTTTCTCTTCTAGCTTTTTTGTATACATTCAGATAAACCTTTAATTTGTTTCTAGCAGTTTTATATCTGGACATGTTTCATACCAAGTACAATATGATGACTGCTTAATAAACATAGGATTATAAGAAAGATGTTCACTCAATAAATTCATTTCTTGCTCTCCAGGAAACTGCTTCAGTAAACTAACCCAGAGCTTTGGTGACTAAAATACTTATTTACTAAAACCAGTTATGGTGAAGCACAACTTTATCCCCAGTACTCACGAGGTGCAGGCAGGAGGATCAGAAGTTCAAGGTCATTTTAGATTATACAGTGATGTTGAGGCCAGCTTGGGCTACATGATATCCTGTCTCAAGAAAACAATAAACAAATAAAAATTAAAGTATTTATTCACAAGGCTGGAGAGATAGCTCAGCAGTTAAGAACACTTACTGCTCTTCCAGAGGACCCAGTTTCAGTTCCCAGCACCTGTAACTCCAGTTCCAGGTGATCCGACCTCTTCTGGCCTCTGAAGGCACTGCAAGCACATGGTACATATACATACATGTAGGGAAAATATTCATACATATAAAAGTAATAAATATTTATTCACATGAATCTTGCATGTTATAAACTAAAGTGATGAATCCATATATTTTGATAAACAAGGGGATTGTGACCACCTCTTCCTTAAGCAACCAGAAGTTGAGAAAACAGTCATAGCAAGTCAATGCATCCTTTATGTTATTTTGTTGTATTTGAGACTGGGTCTCACGTAGCCTAGGCTGGCCTCTAACTTTCTACATGAAGATGAACTTGAACTCTGAATCATCCTCTCTCCACTTTCCAGGTGTGTGCTCACTGTGCTTGATTCTTTATTTATTGTGATTATGGGAATTGAACGTAGGAGCTCCTGCATGCTAGGCAGTCCTGTGATCAAGTCACACCCCTAGCCGGCTTTGAATAATTTTAATTTCCTTTCTCATATTTATCATTTCAAAATTATCATAATGGCATTTTATTTATGTTTTTAATTTTTTATTAATTTTATTTATTTCTGTATGTGTATGAATGTACTGCCTGCATGCAAGTTTGTGCACCCATGTCGTGCAATGCCATGGAGGTCAGAAGAGGGTCTTGGATTCCCCTGGAACTGGAGTTCTCCTGGAATTGGAGTTTCAGATGGTTCTTGACTGCCATGTGGGTGCTGAGGATCGAACCCGGGTCCTCTGTAAGAGCGGTTGGCGCTCTTAACCGCTAGGCCATCTCTCCAGCCCCCATAATGGCATTTTAAATAATATTGCTGTGCCTCAGGAAGAAAAGAGGAAAAGGAAAAAGGAACGCCGTGCCAGAGTCTAGCTTGCTGCATTCTGAAATCATTATACAATCATAACTTTAAGGTATAAATATAAGTATTTCATTTAGGGATGGAAAAGAGAGGTTCACCCAGTTTTCTTTGGCTTCTGTTACTTTCATCCCAGTGTTTAACGTTACACTCGTCCATCCTTTTCTTATACCTCTAGAGGAAGAAACAGGTAATGATCAATTGACCAAAAGTAATATAGAACAATATATCACAACTCTGGAAAGTTATGGCTCCCCAGACATCCTTATGTGACAGTAAACAGAAGTTCAGTAGGGAAGACCTGGCTACCCCCTAGATCCAATATAAATCATGACAGGTGAAAATTCATTAGATATGGAACTCATGGTTACCTAAGTAAAACGATATATATCAGGCCATACCCAGTGGACAACATTCCTCTGTTGGAAAATAGAGTAGGAGCTCAAGTATTTGAACTCCTGCTGAAACTCACAGGCACCTGCCATGGCTCTCAATCAGGACAAGCATCTATTAGCCCTTGCTGTATACAGAGCCCCTCAAAATCCAGTGGATTTGATTCAGCATCACTTATCACTATTCCAAAGCCTCGGGGTATCATTGGCATTGCTAATGTTTCTGTGGGTCCCTGGCATTTTCTCACTAGCTGGAACATTTAAGTGGGGACAGATCTGTTCCTGTTACCCATCCTTCTTGCAAACCAGAGACATGCTTGGGTATAACCTGCTCATGGTAGTGGAAGGACTTGTGGAGAGTGGGCAGTACCACCCCAGGGTCTTGAGACCTAGGCCTGCTTCTGTTCCTCTGGCACATAATCTCACTTGACTGACTCAAAGGCAGAGGAAAAAGTTTTCCTCTTTAGTGAGGGAAACCACAAAATCATGTAGCAAAGGATGTGGGCACAGGATCCTTGAGGAAAAGCTTCCTCCTTAGACCTCTTCCTGCAGACTACCAAGCCCTTCAGAGCTCCTTCACCACAGAGGCCAGAAGGGAGGCTCCTAGGAAGGCCTGTGAGATCTGGTCCTCCACATCATGCTGGGGATGAGCACAGGCACCTTGTCATAATAGCACACACAGCAGTAGGTGTGGGCAGTGATGTTCCTAGGGGCTTTGAGTTTGTTTCTTCTCATGCTGAACTTTGGATAGGGCAGAATTTGTTTACCACCAGTGTGTGTAGGGGAATCTGGATTAGATTAAGATGTAAGTCACTAAGTAGCTGAGACTGGTCTTGAACTCCTAATCATCTTTCCTGCCTTCACCTCCCAAGTGCTAGGACTACAGGGATGCCCCATTATACCTGGCTTTGGTATGTCTTTAAGAATTTGATTGGGGGCTGGAGAGATGTCTCAGTGGTTAAGAGCACTGACTGCTCTTGCAAAGGATCTGGGTTCAATTCCTGGCACCCACATGGGAGCTAACAACTCTCTGTAACTCTAGTTCCAGTTGATTCCGACGCCCTCTTCTGACCTTCATGAGCATTGCACGACACAGGTGCACTTATATACATGGAGGCAGTATGATCATACATAAAATAAAAATAAATAAAGCCAGAAAGCGCACGCCTTTGATCCCAGCACTTGGGAGGCAGAGGCAGGTGGGATCTCTGTGAGTTCAAGGCCATCCTGGTCTATATAGCAAGTTCCAGGACAGCTGGGGCTAGAGGGAGACCCTGTCTCAAAAAGACCCAAAAATATTTTTTAAAGAATTTTATTGGCAAAACAAATCTAAAAGAAAAAGATGGGATGTGGAGGGACTGGAGAGATGGTTCAGTGGTTAAGAGTGCATATTGCTCTTGCAGAAGACCCAAGCTTGGTTCTTAGCGCTCATGTTAGGTGGGTCACAACCACCCATAACTTCAGCTCTAGAAGGATTCAATGCCTCTGAGCTCCAAGCACGTGTGCTCACACGCACGTAACCACCCCCCTATCCATATAATTAAAAATAAAAAATTAAATTAAAAAATTTGACTAGCAAAATTAATTACAGGATAGTCCTTTTGTTTGGAGAAATATTTTGTAAACTGACTTCATAGTTTAGAATGTATAATTTTCATTGCGCGTTCTGTTGGCTAAAAACAGCAGGTGACTATACCTGTTGTAATTAAATATGGAATGAAATGAATAATGGCCTTTTGTTTCCTTCCAGTGTGAAAATGGCAGGTGGAAAGCGTGAGCTTGCTCAAAATTGGTGTTACAGAAAAAAGCTTGCTGCCGTGAAGTGTTTTTAAATTTGTAAGTGCGTGTGTGTATGTGATTTGATGAACCATCTCGGAACGCTTTGTCTGTATTTGATACTGGGTATCAAACCCAAGTCCTCACAGATGTTACACATGCTCTGCCACTGGTCTAAATGTGTAGCCAACTCTTATGTTCTTGTTTTTCTTTGAAACAAGGTTTTGCTCTGCTGCCCTGAAACTATGTAGACCAGGATGGCTTCGAACTTAGAGACCTGCCTGGCTCCTGAGTGCTGGGATTAAAGGTGCATGCCACCATGTCGGCCCAAATTCATTAGTCTCTTTTGTTCCCCTAGATAGCTTTGCTCCTCTCAAATCATGGATACAGACATGATGTTATGTCATGCATCTATATAAAACCTAATAGCCACATATAAAACATGGTATTTGCCTTTCTGGGACTGGCGCCATTTACTTAATATCATCATCTCCAGTTGCATTCATTTTCCTGAAAATGTTGTAACTTTGTTTTTATTGTTGAAAAACTTATACTATGCATTGTATGTGTGCCACATTTCTTTATTTCCTAAATTATTTGTTACTGGTCACATTGCCTGGTTCTGTAGTTGAGCTATTGTAAAGAGTGTCACAATAAGACAATGATGTGCAAATCTCTCTGTGACATATATGTTGGCTTGGAGTCTTTTGAGTTAGGTCATTGTGGCAAATGTATAAAATAAGTATTCTTATTCAGATTTTTAAAAAGGCATCCTAAGGAACCAAAGTAGTCAAACTATTATGGGAACAGACAATACACAAAAGGGGAAAGAATAGACAGCTCAGAAATAGATCCCTATACGGATAATGGAACCTGACAGGTGATAATGGTTCTGAAAGCCATTGTAAAGGACACGGTCTTAGTAAAACTTGTGAGCCACTTCAGTTAGAGCTCAGAGTGAAAAGTTCAAAGTGTAAGGTCAAGAGAAAAAAACAGGACTCTGATGAAAACACTTCACGAGTAAGAGTCAAGAGCCTAAGCAACAAAACAAACGGACATCTGGAAGTGAAAACTGATGCTTAACTATCTATGTTAACGCCTCCAGAGAAGGCGAGATGCGCACAAGTGCACTACCGGACCCTTCTCGACTCCCGTTGCTTCCGTTTTTCAGCCTTGGCCCCGCCCACCGCCGGCATTTGGTTTCCGGCTCAGCCCGGAACTACAGCGCTTCTGCCTTGTTCTCCGGCTGCCTATTTCTCCGAGCTTGTCTCTAGGCGGGTCGCTGCCTGAAGTGTCCGGTTCCGTAAGGGGTCGATCGTCGTCCCCTCGCTCTCCGCCCGCAGCCGGGTCCGCCCGCCCGACGAGTTTCGGGGCGTCATGGCCAGAGGCCGCCGCGGCCGGCCGGGCGTGAGGCCGCCCTCCGCCTTCGCAGCCCGCGTGCTGCCGTGGCCCCTGGGCACCCGGGCGCCCGTGTCTGTGTGAACGCAGCCCCTGCGCCCCGAGCGCTTGGCCGCATGGCCTCCGAACCGTCCCCGCCGGAGTCGCCCGGCTCCCCTGAGCCGGAACTGGCGCAGCTGAGGCGGAAGGTGGAGAAGCTGGAACGCGAGCTGCGGAGCTGCAAGCGGCAGGTGCGGGAGATCGAGAAGCTGCTGCATCACACGGAGCGGCTGTACCAGAGCGCTGAGAGCAATAACCAGGAGCTCCGCACGCAGGTGCGTGGCCCTTCTTAGCCCTGTGCCCCGGCCCACAGCCCCGGAGCCCCAGGCCGCGCCTGGGAGGCCTGATAAGGCTGGGGAAAGGCTCCTTGGCTGCAGCCAAAACTGCGCTATGAGTTGAAGTCAATAAAGCCCAGAACTGTTAATAAACCCCAAATACGGTTGGAGTACCTAACAAGCCAGTTGATTGAGACGACTGGCTCGTGCCTGGATGGACTCCAGTATTTGGGCTGCAAGTTCATCTCACCGTCTCAGTTCCCCATTACCAGTAGGCGCATGGTTTTTAGGTCATGTTTAATTTATGTTGTTGAGACCAGGACTCCACCTAGGCTCTCCTTGTTCTCTGTGTAGCGGATGGTGATCTTGAGTTTTTTATCTATCTGCCGGCACATGTCAGGTCTTTTTTATTTGGCTTTGGGCTTAGTATGTAGCCTCAGGTGAGCTCTGCCTCCAGTGCTGGATTAGGGGTGTGAGCCCCTACACCCTGGCTTTTGAGTTTGTTAAAGAGCTGAACTTGTATTAGAATCCCATTTCTGCCACTAACTATGTGCATATTTGTACTGAGCCCCAGTTGCTAATAAAATCTAAGTGGTAGCACACAGCAGTAAAGGTTAAGTAAAATTGAGCAAGGGCACACTTTAGTTTTACAAACCTTAGAACATACTCTGTTTAAAGTTGCTATTCCAGGTTATCTTGGATTCACTTGCGAAAGTAGAGGTATGTCCCTCTTTCTTGGAGATGCTAGAAGCTTGTTAAATTTTCATAATATACAGTAAAGATAATACATAACAATGATGCTTTAAGAAATTTTTTTTTTTTTTAAATAATTACCTGGCAGGGGAAATACTATGATCACGAAGGTGGTTTTCCCAGGGAGAGACATCCATTGCATTGCCGAAGTGCTGACCCCTGTGATTTCTCCAAATTCGGGGAAACTACTTCATAATTTGTGGTGGGGGACTGCATTTGTGCTCTCCCCTAAAAAAAAAATATTTTTAAGCTTGACCTAGCAAGTAATTGCATATTGTCTTGATAAGTTGTATTAGTCAGGGTTCTCTAAAGAAACAGAAGCAGCAGGACGAATATATAGCTATATACGATTTATTGATTTGCTCATGTGACAGAGCTCAATTAGTCCAACAGTAGCCACGCCACACTGGAGAGGCTGAGAATCCAGGGAACTGCTCAGTCCGCAAGGCTGGATGTCTCAGTAGTCCCAATCTGGTGCTGAAGGCCTGATGGATTCCAGGAGATCTGCCGGTCTCAGTACATGCTGGGATCGAAGGATTGATCACAGCAGCAAGACAAACTCACCAGTGAGAGAGAGGCAAGCCACAGGAAAAAAAGGGACCAACTCCCTCTGCCATGGCCTTTTATGCTGCCTGCCGGCAGAAGGTAATGCCCATATTTGGGGTGGGCCATCCGGGTTGAGGTAGTCCAATCCCAAGATCCTTTTTCTCTTATTTGTTCCTTAGTCCAGTCAAGTTGACACCCAGGATTAACCATCACAAGTCCACCCCTTGTCAACTTGACACCCAATAAATAGCCTCTCCTTATGTTATGCTTAAATGTCAATTGCGAACAATGGCAAGATCATAATTCTACCTAACATGTTATAAGTGTCTCATGTGCAATAGCAAAGCATTATATCTTAGAATAGGTGGTAATGTCCTTGAGGAACACTTAGTCCTTCAGTATCTAATAACCTAAATATGACAACACTTAACACTTATCTCAGTTGTACATTCAAAAGGGAACACAAGTATCTGCTTAATATATGTATATATATATGAACAAGCATATTTTTTTTTTTTTTATTTTTTGGTCTTTTTGAGACAGGGTCTCCCTGTAGTCCCAGCTGCCCTGGAACTCACTATATAGACCAGGCTGGCCTTGAACTCATAGAGATCCACCTGCCTCTGCCTCCTAAGTGCTAGGATTAAAGACATGCCCCACCACGCCCAGCGAACAAGCACATTCTTAACCAAATAGGACAAAAGTTAATATCTATTATAATCCACGTTTCTGCAACTGGTCCCATGGCCTCAACTGATATTTATGACCACCTTCTTCTACTACCCATTCTGTATTTCCTCCACCATCAGCAAGCACCTCTGCAGGTCTTGGCTCTTTCCCTGGAGGAGTGATCCATACCTTCATCCCTGAAGGGTCTGGGCCATTTATTGTCCTGTCTGGTTTGGCTTGTTGGCGTTTCCCATTGACCTTAATCATAGGACATGGTAGCACCAGAAGGCACCCTACAGCATCTCCTGCCTTCCAGACATAATATTCCTTGCCCCTATTGTGGAGAAAAAGTCCAATTTCTCCCTGGTAGTCTGGATCAATCACTCCTCCTACTACTGTTATTCCTTCCTTAGTCTGTTGGCTTAAGGGCAGTAGAAGCCCAAAGTGGCCAGGGGGAAGTCTTATCTTCCAGTTCAATGGAATGTTTGCTGTATCTCCTGGCAAAAGCACTCCCCCCTTTGGAGCCAAAACTTCTTTTTTTTTTTTTTTAAAAGTGTGAAAAGGGTTTTAAACAACATTCACATCTTCTAGACCAGCAGAACGCAAGGTCATGGGTACAGGAAGCAAAAATTTTCCTACTGGGTCACAGTTCATCACTTAGGGAGCCCAAGGCAGGAACTCAGGGCAGGAACCTGGAGGCAGGAGCTGAAGCACAGGCCATGGAGGAATGCTGTTCACTGGCTTGCTCCCCTGGCTCATGCCCAGCCTGCCCTATACGGTACACAACAACCTGCCCAGGGTGGCACCACTCATTGTGGGCTGGGCCCTCCCACACTACTCGACGATCAAGACAATAGTCCACAGGCCAGTCCAATGGAGCCAATTCCCCAACTGAGGCTCCCTCAACCCAGGTGTGTCAAGTTGACACTAAAGCTATCCAGCACATAAGTCATTTTCTTTTTTTATATATTTTTTATTATTAAACTTTTTCATATATTAGACAACATTTCTCAATCCAGTTTAGCCTCATTTCCCTTTCCTTGCCACCCCACCCCACCCAAGTTCATGCATTCTGCCATACATGTCTTGCATCTTTTTCTGAGTCTTTCCGAAGTTTTTTTTCAAAGCAGAGGGTTATTGTTTGGGGGAGAACTTAACTGTTTTGGTCCATTTCTTTTTTGTCCCAGTTCTTTCGTTGTTGTTCCCCCCAGCTTGTATTGCTTCAACGTTATGTCTCACCTATACTAAAATTATGTCATATGAAAACAAATTGTATGTTATTTCCAAATCATATTTCAGGATTCACATTTTCCCCTTTTGATTTTATATTACTCTAAAATACGCATACACACCCCCCACCCATATACCAAAATTCCAAAGTCTGAAAAGAAATGGTAGGTTAATTCTAGAACCTGTTAAGGGATTCACAGTATAAGACCACAGTTGCTTTCAGATAACGAGGAATATAACATTAACAGTTTGCCTTACAGCTAGGTATTTGGTGCTAGCATCCACAGATGAGGGATACCATTCGTTGTTTGTTTTTCTGGGATTGTGTTACTTCACTTAACGTAATATCTTCAAGTTCCATCCGTTTACCTGCAAATTTAATGATGTCATTTTTCTTTACTGCTGCATAGAACTCCATTGTGTAGATGTACTACAAGTCATTTTCAAGATGCCTGTTGGGCTGGGTGTGATGGTGCATGCCTTTGGTCTCAGAAGTAGGGAAGCAAAGGCAAATTTGAGGCCAGCCTGGTCTACATAGTTCCAGGCCAACCAGGGCTACATAGTGAGACCCCATCTCAACAAACAAAGCCTATTAATTTAGCTTTTTTCTCCTTCATAGTTTAATAGATTTTCTTTTTTTAAAATTTTATTTATTTTTGTATGTGTATGAATGTACTGTCTGCATGCAGGTTTGTGCACCCATGTTGGGCAATGCCGCGGAGGTCAGAAGAGGGTCTTGGATTCCCCTCGAACTGGAGTTCTCCTGGAATTGGAGTTACAGCTGGTTCTTAGCTGCCATGTGGGTGCTGGGGATTGAACCTGGGTCCTCTGCAAGAGCAGTTGGTGCTCTTAACTGCTAGGCTATCTCTCCAGCCCAATAATAGATTTTCTAAAGCTACAGCTATAGCCTAGACACTAACATAACCAAACTTTCCCTTACTATTCTGTGTCTGTACATGTGTAGTATGTGCTGCCTGTGTACACATGGAGGCCAGAGGAGGGCATCAAGGGTATCACCCCCCCCCACCTCCATCACTCTCTCTGCCTTATTCTTTTGAGGCAAGTTCTCTTCCTGACTCTGGGCCTGACATTTTTTGGTTAGGTTAGCAGCTAGCAAGCCCCAGTGATCTTCCTGTCTCTACCACCCACCGTGCTGGGGTTACATGCTGGAGACCAGACCACTTTGTTATGTGGGTGCTGGGATCAGAACTCAGGTCCTCATAGGTTGCACATCAAATGATCTTAATCACTGAGCCTTCCTCTCTCAAGTCCCTGTCATAGTGTTCTTAAATGAGCTATGAAAATAACTGCTGGGATGAAATGACTTCTGTGTCCATTGTTGAGAGTTATTGATATTTTTGTTAACTCAGCATCTAGTCTTTAGGAATTGTACTAGGAGAATGCAAGTGTGTGTGTTGAGGGAGGGGGTGGTACCATGGGAGAAGGGGGCAAAATATGACAGCTTTAAATAGAAACTAGTAGCTTTTAAGTTGTTAAAGTTCTGCCTGCCGTGGAGATCTTGAAAGAAAATGCTCCCCCCTCCCCAATCTTCCAGGAGCCATCATTTTCTTTGTTAGTGTTAATTTGATAGTGGCCCAACATAAAACAGAAATGCAAGTTGAACCAGGTGGCTCCTGCCTATGGTCCCAGCTACAGGTGAGGCAAATGGCTCTCTAGAACCTAGATATTTGAGACTAGTCTGGGTAATATAGAGATCTTGTCTAAAAAATAAAAATAAAAAAAAAATCCGAGGTTGGAAGTCATTGGTAGAGTGCTTATAAGTATGCTCAAAGCCCTGGCTTTCATTCCTGACATCACCAGTGCCCGAAACACCCCCCCCCCCAAAAAAAAAAATTAAGGCTTGACTCTTGCTCATTGTAATACCTTCTTGGCAGCCTTTCCTTCTGCAAGGATGGAGCTGGGTTAACTGTCATCCTAAATTTCTGAATGTTTTATTTGAAGCAGTAAAATGGCTTGAGAATTAAGGAAGACCTGCTAAAAATAATAATATGTGCTGGTTTGGGGGATCAGTAAGCGTTTTGCAGATTAACTTTGTCTCAAGATATTTCATATACAAAACTGGCATCAGGAAAACTGATTTGTAAGGTGATTGTATAAAGTTGTTATCCAAGTACCAGTATAAATGCCCTACATGTAGTTCCTACTAAGTAATCTAGTTCTTAGGAATAGTGGTGGCAACCAGAGTGAGCACTTAGCCTCCTGGGGTTAAGAATTTACTTACTGAGGTATGAATCAGAGAGAGTGCCTTCTTAAATTTTTCACTTGGTAATTTGCTTTCCCTAACCTGGTCCAGCCTTGGTAGTAGGAACAGAGCTCATAATTCATAAAGCATCTAGATAATTTTATGTAATCATGCTTATTGCCCTTTCTCTTTGAGCTTATTTATCATTAAATGTTTAGAAGCTTTTAGTTGGTTTCATACCGTTTGACATTGAGATCCTGTCAGACTGAGGTCAGGTATGCAGACTGCAGCAGTTCCATTGGCTCATGGGCTTGTTCACATGGGCACCCTGGCCTATGCAGCATCCTTCAGGGGTGTTTGAGTGTGTGAAGCTCAAGGGGAAAAGTTCCTCTCAGCCATATTCTCTGTTCCGTTGTGCTGTAGTTATTTGGTGATGAGACTAAAGGGTGTGTATGTGTGTGTGTGGGTACATTAAAACATGTTAATGGCATTACTATATTTAAGTAAATCCAGGTGGAAACCACCAAGCAATAGTAGATAATTCTGTTCAGATGGAAACTACAAGTTGATAAATTTTAGAACTGTTGACTTTTGAATGTATTAAAATAGACGTTTTATTTGTTGCAGTACAAGGGGTGGAACACAGGACACACTGCCTCCCATTGAGCTGTATTCCCAGCCCCACACATTCTATTTATTAGAAATAAAGGATTCTGTTCACAAAGTCCCCTTCCCTCCCTCCCTTCTTTCCTCTTTTTCTCCCCCCCCCCTTTCTGTTAGGGGGATTGAATCTAGGACCTCATGCACACTAGGCAGATGTTCTACTGAGCCATAGTCCCAGCTAGTTAGATTTTTGGAAGGGTAATTTGGATGTTTGCCTGGAGAGTTTAAAAACATTGTGAGTAGGCACATTAGCACACACATCTTAACCATTTGGGGGTTGAGGCAAGAGGATTGCTTAAGCCTAGGAGTTCAAGATCAGCCTGGTCAAAACAGATCTGTGTTAAAGAGGAAGCAAAAGAGGGGAGGAGAGAAGAAAAGAAGGAAGGTAATCTAAAAATCACCTGTAATTTGTGAGTAGTTTTAACTTTACTGAAAAAGAAACTAAGTGCTTTTGGCCCATTCCAAAAACTTTTACCAAGAAAGTAATGTCTGGTAATATGGTGAGAATGATGTGTGTTATCAGATTGCTCTATGGTTTATTTTTTCCTAAAGCTTTGTTTCTTTTCAGGTAGAAGAACTCAGTAAAATACTCCATTGTGAGAGAAATGAAGATAATAAAAAGTCTGATGTAGAAGTACAGACAGAGAACCATGCTCCTTGGTCCACTTCAGGTATTCAGCGAATAGTGAGAGTACTAATAATGTAACATTCCCACCATGCTAAGAGAGTGTTTTCTTAAAACTAGATGGAATACATGCATAGGAGGAATGGTATAATATGAACTTCTCTCAGGTCATCTGATATTTTTAGATAATCAGTTTATAAGTAGAAAAATATAAATGTATTATGATTCCTGTAAATTCTTTAATGTTTGAGTATGTTTTCAGTGGTATACTGAGTAATTACTGAAGAACTTTTGCTGTTGCTTGAGACAGGTTCTCAGTGTGTATACAAAACTGGCCTAGAACTCACTGTGTAACTCAGGTTGGCTTTAGTTTTTTTGTTCATTTTTGAGAGAAGGTCTCACTATGTAACCTTGGCTTACCTCAAACTCTCAGTTAACCAGTCTGGCCTAGAACTGACAAGAGACCTACCTCCCTCTGCCTCCTGAGTGCTGGGATTAAATAAAGGTATGCACCACCATACCTGGCCTAGTTGGCTTCATTCTTGCAGTCCTCCTGCCTCAGGCTTTCCAGTGCTGGAAAATCCCCACCATTCTTCCTATCCCCTTTTCTCTTATAAAGACGATCTCACTCTTGTTCAGGCTGTTCTCAGACAGTGATCCTCCCACCTCAGACTCCTGAGTGCCTGAGACTACAGGCATGGACCACCATGCCCAGGACACTGAATAATAGTTGTCATCTAGTAAGGCATCTATTTTCCTACCTAACTTCTCTTATGACCAAGGCCACTTTTTTTTTTTTTAAACCTTTCCGATGTGCTCTCCTTAGCCTGTGTATAGTGCAGTTCTCTCAGGGCTTTGTGGGAGTGGGAGCCCACCACCATGGCTTCGTCAATGGCAGTGTGTTGTGAGGAAAAATAGCTGAGCAGCTATGTTTTAATAAATGTGCATCACAAGAAGTGATCTCTTCAAGTTTTGCCTTGTTTTCATTATGGACATACTTCATATAAATTACTATATGTAATGTAAAGTAGTACTTACCTTAGTATCTATAAAGTTATGTTTTTAAGATGTCATGGGAGAAATTTGACAGCAAAATCAAACCCTGACGGCTGTCTTTATTTGTCGTATTTTATAAGTAATAATATTAAGGGGGATAAAAGGTAAGAGTTCTTAAGTTTCTGTTCTTGCTGAGATAGGGTCTTTTAACAGCCCAGATTATTCTCAGGTTCCCTTTGTAGCAAAAGATGACCTTCTGAACTCTTGCCTTTCCAGCCTCTGTCTCTAAAGGGCTGGATCACAGGTGTACACTACCATGCCCTACTTTCATAAGGTGTTTTTTTTTTTTGAGACACAGTCTCCCTGTAGCCCCAGCTGGCCTGGAACTCACTATGTAGACCAGGCTGGCCTTGAACTCACAGAGATCTGCCTGCCTCTGCCTCCCGAGTGCTGGGATTAAAGGTGTGTGCCACCACCCCTGGCTCATAAGTTTTTTTAATTAAAATATTTTTCCCTTTTTAAAATTGAATTTGGTGAATTTCATACAATGTATTTTGACCGTATTTTCATTCCCTTCCCTCGATGCATCCCTCCTTCCTCCCCCTCACCCAATTTCATGTGACTCTAATATTAGAATCAAATTTGTGCCTCCAAATGTCCTTCAATTGGGTCCATCTACTGGAGTCTGGTCAGCCTATGAAGTGTCTTAACTTTTAAAGGAGACTAACTCTCCCCCTCCAACAGCCATCAATTGTCAATACTTCCTCAGGTAGGGTTGGGGTTTCTTACCTGTGTCCCTATATCTGTGCTGGGATTTTGTCTGTCTTGAGCTTAGGTGGGACTTGTGCATGATGTCATAATTGCTTTGAGTTTATGTGAGAACTTCCCGGTTGTTTGGAAAACTGCTTCCTTGTGGTCATCCACCACCTCTGATTTGTACATTCTGCCTTGTCTTCCACAATGATCCTGAGCATTGGGAGGCAGAAGTTTGATAATAGGTGTTATTTAGTGATAAGCACTCTGCAGTCTCTTGGTCTCTGCATGTTGGCCAGGTGTCATTCTCTGTGTTAATCACCACCTGCTGTACAAGGAAACTTCTCTGCTAAGAGTTGAGAGATACATTAATCTATGGGTGTAACAATAAGTCATTAGAAATCAATTGAATACTATACTTATTTAGCAGAATAGTTGTATTAGGCTTTCTCTCATGACCTGTGACCTGTCTGGTTCAGCTCCTAGGCCTGATACCAATGTCAGGTATGGGGTCTGTTCTAGTTTGTCTTCCATTGCTGTGACAAAACACTCTGACCAACACCAACTTGGGGAGGAAAGGGTTTATTCAGCTTACATCTCCTGGGTCGTAGTTCATCACTTAGGGAGCCCAAGGCAGGAGAAACTCAGGGCAGAAACCTGGGGGCAGGAGCTGAAGCACAGGCCATGGAGGAATGCTGTTCACTGGCTTGCTCCCCTGGCTCATGCCCAGCCTGCCTTCTTATATGGTACACAACAACCTGCCCAGGGTGGCACCACTCATTGTGGGCTGGGCCCTCCCACACTGCTCAGCCATCAAGACAATACTCCACAGATGTGGCCACAGGCCAATCCAATGGAGCCAATTCCCCAATTGAGGCTCCCTCAACCCAGGTGTGTCAAGTTGACACTAAAGCTATCCAGCACAATTGACCCCTTGTCAACTTGACACACAAAACACATCACTATTAAACCACCACCTTTCCAGTTCTTATCCCCAAAGTATGATGTTAACATTAATCACAACCTAAGACAGTATAACCTTAAAAGCCCCACAGTCCTTAAAATGTCCAAACGCTTAAAAGTTCAGTCTACTAAAAGTCTCTTAACTATGGGCTGCTGTAAAATCCAAAACAAGTACTGTCTTATTTCAAAGGGAAGAATCAGACACTCTCAAACAAAACCTAAGTCCAGCAAAGTAGCTCAAGGCTGGACACCTGGGACTCACGATCTTCTGGGCTCCAAAGGGTTTTGGCAGCTCCCCCTCTCCAACTCTGCCATTCGTGGCACACACAACTCATCTCAAAGGCCCAGGCCGACTCCATTTCACACCTGCTGCTGCTCTTGGTGGTCATCCCATGGTCCTAGCATCTCCAAAAAACTGGGATCGCCACTGAAACTGAGGCAGCACCTTCACCGACCTCTCCTGGTGCAAAGCCTCAACTTCTCTTCATGACCCCTGTAATCCTGGGGTCTTCACTGCAACCAAGGTGCACTTCCACCAATGGTCTTTCCTGACCTCTCACAGTGCCAAGCCTCGGCTGCTCTCTGTGACCCCCTCAAATTTCAACACCAGAACCACATAGGAGACTCTTACATACTACCAAGTCCTGCTTCTGGCTTGACATGGAGGCTCAGGCCCCTTCTGGAACACAGCTTCTGTGTGCTGACCCTGAAGAAATTCCTCCAGGAAGATTTCACCACAGTGATGCTGGTCTCTTGTTACAGCTGATTTTTCAGCCCCAGCTAACCAGAATCAATTGTCCCAGTACAACAAAGATTTCACTTCAGGTTCTGGTCTCTTGTTACAGCTGATTCTTCAGCCCCAGCTGACCAGAACCCACAGATTAAATAGTCCTGCTGATCTCTGCTTTCCTTTGAAACTAGAAACTTCACAAGCAAGGCCTCCATCTTCTACAACTCTTTCAGCAAAAGTGTTCCAAGTTCCACAGCCACGATCTTTAGGCATTCAATGATTTTTCTAGCCCAAAGTTCTAAACTCTCCCACATCCTTCCCCAAAACACCAAGGTCAGGTCTATCACAGCAATAGCCCACTCTCTGGTATCAATTTCTGTTCTAGTTTGTCTTCCATTGCTGTGACAAAACACTCTGACCAACACCAACTTGGGGAGGAAAGGGTTTATTCAGCTTACATCTCCTGGGTCATAGTTCATCACTTAGGGAGCCCAAGGCAGGAGAAACTCAGGGCAGAAACCTGGGGGCAGGAGCTGAAGCACAGGCCATGGAGGAATGCTGTTCACTGGCTTGCTCCCCTGGCTCATGCCCAGCCTGCCTTCTTATACGGTACACAACAACCTGCCCAGAGTGGTACCACTCATTGTGGCCTGGGTCTCGACCATCAAGACAATACTCCACAGATGTGGCCACAGGCCAATCCAATGGAGCCAATTCCCCAATTGAGGCTCCCTCAACCCAGGTGTGTCAAGTTGACACTAATGCTATCCAGCACAGGGTCCATCCTTTGAAGCAGACCTTATATCCAATTAGAAGTTGGTTACTCCTATAATATTCATATCACTATTGCACCAGTATGCACATGTCTCAGGCCAGTTGTTACAGCCTGCCGGATTAATAGCTGGGTAAGGTCCATGCTAAATTCTCTCTTCTGGTAGCATGCATAGCACCTTCCAGCTCTATGAAAGCTGGGCAGTGGAGATGAGGCTTTGAAGTCAGCACCAGCTTGATTGTTTGTTCCAGTTCATGTCTGTAGTGTCTTCAGCAATAGGGTCTTACTATGAAGTTCTGGTGGGTAACCAAGAGCAGGGGCGATGGCCAGTGTTGTTGGAGGGTCTGTGGGACCCCTGGTCAATAGCTTCAAAGGAGGATGTGCTCTTAACCACTGAGGTATCTCGGCCTCCCATGCTTTTTAATTACTATAGTTCTTAGTACAACTTGAGATCAGGATGATAATGCCTCCAAGCAGTTCTTTTATTGATCACAATTATTTTGGGGTTTTGAGTTTCATATGAAATTTGAGATTTTTTTTGTCAATTCCAATTTATTGGAATTTTAATGGATATTGCATTGACTTTATGGATGGATTTTGTTAGGAGAGCCAGTTTCACAATATTAATCCTACTGATTCATGAGCATAGGTCTTTCCAAGTTTTTTTTTAACACAGCATAACTTATCTACCTATTTTCTTTTTCATTCGTGTGGAAAATTTAAGTTTATCTTTTTTCTTTTTAGTTTGATAACTAGGGCACTAAAGGAGACATTAAAGATACACACAGACATGTTTACATTATTATTTTAAAAACGTATGTAGTTGTAAGCATTTATTTTCAGTGGGTGTTTTGTGCTTACTGCTAATGTTTTGGAATTAAACTCTTTTTATGTACTAATCTGCCATTTTCTTTTGTTACAGATTATTACTATCAGACATATTATAATGATGATAGCCTTCCATGTAGAGAGACTGAACTCTCTACACAGCAAAGTCAGTATGTTCAAGCTTCGACTTATAATTCTAAAAAGGAGTCACAAATAGAAGGTGATAATTATACTATTACTGATGTAACAGAAAATGTTAAATATGGGGAAGAGGATCATT
>VZQC01014413.1:3636153-3778653 GCA_009823505.1 Rhizomys pruinosus | reverse complement strand
TAGATGTAAAATAAAATAAAATAGCACTTGAATCTGAGGTATTTGGCAAAAGAATTACAAAATCACTTACAATGCTTTGCTTCTTAGTTTTCAGTTAAATAGAAGTGATTACTACAGTGTTTTAGAGAGGCCTGCTAACCTTTTGTCTATAAATAACATGCTAAAATGATGTCTTATTAGTAAAAGTAGATCACTATTATAAAACAGTGAAGACTGATACTTTATCAAATGACGTTAGATTATTAATTCTAGGCTTGGGGTGAAATGTCAAAGATTTATTTAAAGTACTTATGAATTCACTTTAGGCCACAACCTTCTTTCTCCCTCTCTCTTCTTTCCCCCTCTTCCTTCCCTCCTCTCTTCATTTTTTCTAAGTAGGGTCTTGGTTGCCTATGTTGTCCTCAAGCTTTTGAGTTCAAGGGATCCTCCCACCTCAGCTTCCAGAGTAGCCTAGGCCAAAGACAAATGCTCCTCCCCCAGCTAGGGAGACTTGTGAATTCCCAGTAACATGTTTATTATTAACTAGTGTTTTATATTTGGTAGATTTTAGATATTTCACTTTTAAGGAGTAAGTCTTAGGCTGGAGATAAAAACATAGCTCAGTGATGGAGCACTTGCCTGATGCTAACAAGACATTGAATTTGACTAAGGCGGTGCAAAATCTTAAATATCTTAAAATTAAAATATGGTTGGTTTGTAATACAGTTCTATGACCATTGAAGTCTAATAATTGGATTTCATTCAGTTTTGATGAAACTGAGGATGGGCCGGGTGTGGTGGTGCACGCCTTTAATCCTAGCACTTGGGAGGCAGAGGCAGGCGGATCTCTGTGAGTTCAAGACCAGCCTGGTCTACAGAGTGAGTTCCAAGACAAAAAAAAAAAAAGAAAGTGAGGATGGAATTTACCCAGATATGTCAGCCTCAAGGATATAGGCATGAGATTGGTACTCTGGGGAATTACAGAATGTGATGCCCCAGAATGGGCCAGGTGTCCATCATTCCAGTTATTGGAACTATTGTTAACTAGTTTAGGAAACATAATGATAGCAGTAAACATTTTAGGTAAGAAAAGAAATATCACTAATCTGTCCATTGGCATGTAGTAGACATTTAGTCCTTTGTGAAAAGGATTTTTCTTACTGGTATATGCTAATTGACATGGCCAATTAACACTTAGAAATTTAATATTTAGACTTTTACTTAAAGCTAATATTTATAGGCTGGAGAGATGGCCTAGCGGTTAAGAGCGCTGACTGCTCTTGCAGAGGACCAGGGTTTGATCCCAAGCACCCACATGGTGGCTGAGAACCATCCGTAACTCCAATTCCAGGAGAACTCCAGTTCCAGGGGATTCCGATGCCCTATTCTGACCTCCGAGGCATTGCACGACACGGGTGCACAAACCTACATGCAGACAGTACATTTATACACATAAAAATAAATAAATAAAAATAAAAAAGAAGAAATTTCAGTTGAAAAAGCTAATATTTATAAGCTTTGATTTCTAGGAAAACAGTTTTCAAGTAGACATTAATTTTTGTCATTCTACTTTCCTTTCTGTGGGTTTCTTTCTGATGTCTGTTCTGTAGGTGCTTGTGTTTGATAGATTTTATTTCATGGGGCACTTTGTTCTTTGCCATCTTTATTCCGGGCATGGTGGCGCACGCCTTTAATCCTAGCACGTGGGAGGCAGAGGCAGGCGGATCTTTGTGAGTTCAAGGCCAGCCTGGTCTACAGAGTGAGTTTCAGGACAGCTGGGGCTACAGGGAGACCCTGTCTCGAAAAGACCAAAAAAAAAAAAAAATTATCGTAGCCACCAGGCATGGTGGCGCACATCTTTAATCCTAGTACTTGGGAGGCAGAGGCAGGCAGGTCTTTTTGAGTTCAAGGCCAGCCTAGTCTACAGAGTGAGTTCCAGGACAGCTGGGGCTACAGGGAGACCCTATCTTGAAAAGACCAAAAAAAAAAAAAATATCCTAGCACTTGGGAGGCAGAGGCAGGTGGATCTTTGTGAGGTCAAGGCCAGCCTGGTCTACAGAGCGAGTTCCAGGACAGCTGGGGCTACAAGGAGCCCCTGTCTCGAAAAGACCAAAAAAAAAAAAAATTATGTTAAATAGTATTTTTCTTATATTTTGGTAATACTTACATATTAGGCCAATAGATGTATGGTGGTTTATATATGCCTTTAACCCCAGCACTTGGCAGGCTGAAGCAAGATAGTCACCAGATCCAGGCCAGGCTGGGTTAAATAGTTATATCCTTTCTCGGAAAATCAAAGACTATGGCTATCCATTGTTTACTAAACAAACAAAAAACAGTAACAAAAAACTGGGCAAGAAGAGGTGGGGAGTGAATATGCTCAAAATACATTGTATGCGTGTATGAAGTTCTCCAAGAATTAATAAACAACAACAAAGTGTGGGGAATGTGGCTCAGTGACAGAGCACTTGGCTAGTATAGTATGTCAAAGGCCCTGGGTGTAATCACCAGTGTCCGAAAAGTTCCATTATTACTAAAAGTTAAAAAAAAAAAAAAAAAGACTAGGAATAGTGAGAAGGTTAAGTATTTTTAAAGTTTACAGAATGGGGCCTGGACAGATGGCTTAGCCAGTAAGAGCACAGTCTGCTTATAGAGGATCTGAGTTCCATTCCCAGCACTCACATGGTCACTTACAACAGTTTGTAACTCTAGCTCCAGGGGATCTGATGCACTCTTCTGACCTCCTCAAGCATTGTGTGATGTGGGTACACTTATATACCTGTAGGCAAAACACTCATAAATAAATAAATAAATAAATAAATAAATAAATAAATAAATAGAAAAAATATACAAAATGCATGGACTAAAGATGATAAATTGCAATAGTTTCATCAGGAAAATTAGTTTTTCTTTTTCAGGAAGTTTAGTTGCTCATTCTTAGTACACTCTAAGATGTTTTTAAGTCTGGCGTACATGGATTTATTAAATAAATAAAATATAAACTGTTCACTTAAATTTTGGTTATGGTGGCTGGAGAGGTTGCCCAGCAGTTAAGAGCCCTTGCTGCTCTTCCAAAGGATCTGAGTTTGGTTCCCAACACCCACTTGGGTGGCTTGAAATGCCTATAAGTCCAGTTCTAGGGGACCCTGATGTTTCTGGCTTCCATGGGGACTTGTACTCATATGCACATAGCCACACAAAGACACATAATAAAAAATCAAATCTTTAAAACTTGTTTGGGAGTCCTGGCTAGTATCTAATAAATGCAGATAAATATATAATTTTATCTTATTTTTGTGCATGGCTTTACTGTAGAGTTCATTAGTGGGCTAAGGATGCAGCTCGATGGTAGAATGCTTATTTAGTATGTGTAAGGCCCTGGCTAGATCCCTACCTTCTCGAAAACAAGAAAGAAAATGTAATGAAGACTTGTTCATCAGTACTTTTTACAGATAAAAAAAATTAATATTGTAGTATTTATAAGTTGAACTTTTCTCCCCCAAATTTCCTCCAGTTTTATTACTGAACATAAAAATGCAGGTCTTACTCATATCATTGAGAGGTTTGGGGGTTTTTATTACCAGAGCACTATTGTGTGATCATTATGGATAATGAGTTTGGAATTAGTTTCATAGGTTGTTTTTCTGGTGCATGCCCCAGTTTTCATACCTTCAAAAATTTTCTTGCCATTTTTTATTAATGTGGTAAGTTGAACCATATGAAATTGCTATTATTTATAAAGTCTAACACCATCCAGTAGTGGCAATTTTGATTCAATTTGGATTTATTTATTTTTACACTAGGGAAATTACAGTAGTTATTAAATAGTAATTTTTTGGAAACGAAAAATATTTTTCATACAGTCACCTTTAAATCATTATCTTCTTATTGTTAAACAGATATTTACTATATTTGAATGTATTTGTTAATTCTTTTGCTTATTTTTTATTTTCATTCATTGTATATGAATAGAACTTACTCTTTTCTTGACTTTGAAAGGAAAATCAACTATATTATGACCCTTCGACTGGGATTTATTACTACTGTGATGTGGAAAGTGGTCGATACCAATTTCACTCTCGAGTAGATTTGCAGCCTTATCAGACTTCTAGCACAAAACCAAGTAAAGATAAAAAGTTGAAGAAGCGAAAAAAGGATCCAGATTGTTCTGCAGCAAATGAGGAAAAGGTAGTGTCTCAGTGTTTAAAGATTACAATATTTTAGTAACATCAATTAAGCCAAAATTTTTATGAAATTAAACATTCTATAGCTTTGTGTTTCAAGTATATCTATTAAGATATCAGAATCTAGCAGAGCCTGGTGGCACACGCCTTTAATCCCAGCGCTTGGGAGGCAAAGGCAGGTGGATCTCTGTGAGTTCGAGGCCAGCTTGGTTTACATAGAGTTCCAGGACAGCTACCGGGAGATCCTGTCTCAAAAACAAAGATAACAGAATCTATAAAAACAAAGAATGTTCAAGTGGCACAAACATGGGCTTTTTTATAAACTCATTCACTAGAAATAGAAGGTATTTCATAAAATTTGAAGGAGGTAGATTTAGAATAAAGTATTTTGCATTGTTTAATTCAGAAAGTCAGAGCCTGAATTGGTAAGTTGATATTGTACAATTCACAGAAGAAAAATATAGTTTGTGTGTTGACACATCCAGATTTAAATTTCTAAGTTGAGTAATTTCTTACCTATTATAAACTTAAAAATTCATTTCTGATAAATATGGATGAGGTAGATAATAGGATTGTGGTTTTGTTTGTTTTAATGTTAACTGTATCAGTCCACACTGTAAAACTCCTAATAGCTTTTCTCCTTGCTCTTCTTCTCTTTGGTGAGTTTGTACTGCTGAGAGTATATATAGTTTTTCAGCCTGTTTCCAAACAACTTATGCTGCTATTTAAAATGTGTATAAGCTGTTTTTTAAATAAAATTACATGCTAATTCATTTATTACATTGCTCAGTGGGAGAAAGAAAATTGAGAGTATTAAATACCAAAAGAAAAAGAGGAAAATAACTGTTTGCTTCTAATTTTAAATAATATATTTGTTGTACAAAATGGCAACTATAGTTAATAACAGTGTATTGCTTTTGTGTGTGATAGAAATAGAACTCAGGAGCCATGCTGGGCAATATCCCTAGCCCATATATTATGTTCTTTGAATGTCACTGTGAGAATAAATTTTAAGTGTTCACAAAAAATATGCAGTGTACATGTTAATTAGCTTGATTTAGCCATTCATTGATTTAAAATATGTGTACTGCAGGGCATGGTAGCATTTGCTTTTACTCCAAGCACTCAGGAGGGAGGCAGAGGCAGGCGGATCTCTGAGTTCAAGGCCAGTCTGGTCTACTTAGTGAGTTCCAGGACAGCTGGGACTACAGGGAGACCTTCTCTCAAACAAACAAACAAATAAATACAAACATGCATGATAAAAATCCTTATTTTTATTTGTTAATTTAAAAAATTGTTCATTTTTCATAAGGCATGCCAACAAATTAATAATAAAAGCCTTTTAGGTAAGTTGAATTTTTGGAATAAAAAGCATGTGAGCAATTTGTTTATATTTTAAACTTTTGTATATTTTCAGATCAGCTAATCTTGTCAAAACTAATTTTGCTATATGGGTGATGTTTAGACCTTTAAATTCATATTGTATGTTTAAAAATTTTTGTATTTTATGTTCTTTGTCTTGGTAAAAAGCTTCAAGGAAACTTTAAAGTTGATGCATTCTCTAGTTCTGCATTGTCCCATAAGGTAGATGCTTCATGTGATTGTAGACTGAAGTGAAGACGATGATGCACACAAGGATATCCTCTATAAGATTTTGAATTCTTAGTACAAAAAAGAATGTAAATTATCAGATTCACTTAAATGTGTCTACTAGAAATTTTAAAATTAAGAATTAGGCTTGCAGTATATTTTCACTATACAGCTTTGTTATAGTCTGTTACATGGTCTAGATAATAGGTGATGAGGGCGTGGCCTGGGAATATTGGGAGCTTGAGAAAAGTTGGAGAGACAGGTCGGGCTGTAATTGTAAGGGGCATGTCTAGATTTGGGTGTTGATTCCTCATGATGGAGTGATGGAGTCAGCAGTAAACGTAACACTCCTAGTGTGGATGGTAGGAGGGAGAATGCCAGTAAGAAGGAGAATGACAAGCAGGGGCAGATACCGACTTTCCACTGTGTGTACATCTTCCTTTAGTCACTGAAACTTCAAGTACTAGTGTCAAATACTGGTATTTGGCATGGTTCTCCCTTGTATGCACTTATTTCCCTGTCTTCCTCTTTCCAGGATTTGAGTTTGGAAGATCAAAGAGCCTGCAGTGTTGAGCTTGTAAACTGCAGCGAGGGAGAAAATTCTGCAGATGTGAAAAAGAAGGCCAAAATAGACATTCATTACAGAAGGAGCCCCTTAGAATTCACTGTTCCAGCTAGTAGGAACACTGTACAATCTCCTGTTAATGAGGACATTGCTAATTCAACTTCCTTTAAAGATGAGAAAATCAGAGAGAGTGATAGTGAGCCAGAAGAGGGTGAAATTACAGACTCTCAGAGTGAGGGTAGTTATGATGAAGATACTACCAGTGAAGACCGGGAATCTGGGGAAGAATCAGAGAATGAAGGTATGTAAATAAATGCTGTTCATTTTAAAATAAATGCTTAGTGTGGTGCTTGTAAAAGAGCAAAGCTGATGAAAGTGTTGGTGAAAAGTACAATATCTGCTGGAGTGTGCATGGCTTATTTGGTGGCATTGAAGATCAGGAGAGCTAACAGTTGTGAACTTTTAGAAGGTAGGTTATAATTAAATGACTAATACTTTGACTTAAAGTTTAGATTTATTTAATTGCCTCCATTGAATATAAAACTAAACTTCTTAAATCCATATATTTAATCTTTACATATATCTATATATTCCACATATAGATATAGATATGTAGATATAGATACAAGGCTGTTCTATTTCGTAGTCTGCCTTTGTAAATAAAGAAGAAAAGGTAAATTGCCTGGCATGGCTCAGGAATTCCATTGCATTGGTATTGTGGTTAATCTAACATTTTACTTGATGTAAAGACATAAAACAGTATTTAATCATTATAGTACATGAATGAATGAATTTTTTTCTCTAGAAATTTTTCTTTGTTTTTTATTTTTATGTGTATGGGTTGTTTTGCCGACATATATGTATGTGCTCCACATGGGTACCCGGTGACTGTAGAGTCCAGAAGTGGGCATCAGATCCCCTGGAACTAGAGATGGTCGTGGTACAGATGGCTGTAAACTAGGGTGGTAGGTGGTATGCTAGGAACTGAACTCAGGTTCTCTGCAAGAACAGGAAGTGCTCTTAACTGTTGAGCCAACTCTCCAGCTCCAAATTTCTTTCATTTTTAAGAAGCAGAAAATTTTTCTGACTTAAAATAATCACAAAATTTGAGGTGGGTGTGGTGGTGCATGCCTTTAATCCTAGCACTTGGGAGGCAGAGGCAGGCCGATCTTTGTGAGTTCAAGGCCAGCATGGTCTACCCAGCAAATTCCAGGATAGCTGGGGCTACAGGGAGACCCTGTCTCGAAAAGACCAAAAAAAAAAAAAAAATTTACAAAATTTGTTCTAGGTATTTTCAAATTAAAAGTTTTTTTTTTAAATTACCATGATAAATATTAACTGTTACATGCTTTATACTTTATGTTGGCTACTTTAATAATAGTCTAAGCCGTACACACACACACACACACACACAATGTAGCAGAATTTAAGGTTTTGTTTGTTTGCTAAATTGGCTTTTTTTTTTTTTCGGTCTTTTCGAGACAGGGTCTCCCTGTAGCCCCAGCTGTCCTGGAACTCACTCTGTAGACCAGGCTGGCCTTGAACTCACAAAGATCCTCCTGCCTCTGCCTCCCAAGTGCTAGTATTAAAGGCGTGTGCCACCACGCCCGGCTATATTGGCTTTTAAACCCAGGACCTAACACACACACACACACACACACACACACACACACATATACACACATGCACGCACATAATGTAGCAGAATTTAAGGTTTTGTTGGTTTGCTATATTGGCTTTTAAACCCAGGACCTAACACACACACACACACACACACACACATGCACATAATGTAGCAGAATTTAAGGTTTTGTTGGTTTGCTATATTGGCTTTTAAACCCAGGACCTAACGCATTCTGGGCAAACAGTGTACTACTGAGTGTGTGGTTTATGGATGCCTCCTAGTTATCTGTGTGAAGTTACTTTCCAGAGCATTTAAATTAATGTTTGCCTACTTTTTTCCTTGGCAGATGAAGAAAAAATTTGGCCTCCCTGTATTAGGGTGATTGTTATTAGATCACCAGTGTTGCAGACTGGATCACTTTTTATTATCACAGCAGTTAACCCTGCCACAATCGGGAGGTAAGAATGGTTAATACTGCTGTGTCTGTCAGTCTGTCACTTATGCCAAAAAGGTAGTTGACCATGTATTGTATTTCAAGCATTGTTCTCTGCATTCTGAGTATAAAGAGTACTAACATAAGATTTTACCCAAACAAAGCATAGTTTTATAAGAAAAAAGACATGTAAACAACAACAAAAATACTATGTGAACTCTAGAGTGTGCAGGATAATCTACAACCAGAGGAACTGCTGTGCTATGTAACTGCTATTTTCTATACCTTCCAAAAATTATTTAAGTGATTTTATTTAATGTTGCAGAGAAAAAGATATGGAACACACTCTGAGAATCCCAGAAGTTGGTGTTAGTAAGGTAAGAACTTTGCTTTCTCAAGCATAGCCCCATAGAAAGAGGCAGGGATCATTACATTAGAAAAAGAAGCCCTGTGTAGGTATCTTTTGGCTGTAATCCTGGCCCTTGGTAGGAGAACCAAGAGCTCAGGGACAGCCTTGGCTGTACATTGAGTTCCAGGCCAGCCTGGGCTACATAGCAAGACCCTATGTCAAAAACAAAACAAATAGAAAAACAAAAATCATTATAGTATAAAATCCAAGACATTTCCTATGTAATGAAAAGGTATATACTGTAATAATGGTGATGAGGACAGTATAGACTTGTTTCCTTTGGTGTTTGAGAAAATAAAAATGCCAGGTGTTGTGGCACACGCTTTTAATCCTAGCACTTGGGAGGCAGAGGCAGGCGGATCTCTGTGAGTTCAAGGCCAGCCTGGTCTACATAGCGAGCTCCAGGCCAGCTGGGACTAAAGGGAGACCCTGTCTCAAAAAGACCAAGAAGGAAAAAAAAAGAGAGAGAGAGAGAAAATAAAAATTTTTATCACTATTTGAGTAAATTGTGGGCTTTTGTATTTTGGTTTGGTTTGGTTTAAGACAAGGTCTCATGTAGCACAGGATAGCTTCAGACTTTGTGTGTAGCAGAGTCTAGCCTTGAGCCTCCTGTCTGCATGTCCTGAGTGCTGGCTTTATAGGCATGTGCCACCACATTTGGTTCAGAGTGTTTGTTTTTTTGTTATGTTTTGTGACAGGGTCTTCCTAGATTCCCAGACTGCCCAATAATCCTGCAGCAGCCTCCTGAGTTAATAGGACACAGATATATAGCACTATGCCTGGCTAGTTTTAAAGTCTGAAGCAGGAGTACAAAACGTGGATTTGTTTAATCTAAATAGTAAAGCAGTACCCATTTATATTTTGTGACAATTCATAAATAAATCAACCTGGAATCAAAAGAAATTACTTCGAGTCCAAGTGTTTCACTGTCTATGAATAATGTATCTTCCACCTTAGGGTCTTGTTCCAAGCTTTTCTCAACGGTTTAGTGCACATTAACAACAGCAACAACAACAAACAGTTGAGGTTTCAAAGTAAATAGAATAGAATTGAAACTTAAAGATAGAAGAAAAAAAGTTTAGCTATTCAGCCTCTTTATGTTTCATATTTCTAGGTTTGTTTTTTGCTTTTTTCTGGTGATAGTTTTTCTTTTTCTTTCTCTCTCTTTTTTTTTTTTCTTTGCTGAGGATTTGAACACAGGGATTTGTATATGCTAGGCAGGTACCTGTATCTATCCCTAAGCACCACCACCCCCATTTAAGAATATTTATTGGAATGTAATATGAGTCTGAAATAGACTTTATTTTAATCTTTTTGGAGTGGAATTTATTTCCCATTATTAGTATGGAAGTCTTTCCTGGCTCTCCTTTGGAAGGGGAAAGTCCTCATAATCTTAAATCTACCCAAGTGATGTAATCTGTTCACTTACCATGACCCTCAATTCTCTTGCCTCTAAAGAAAACTCAAGCCAGGAGTGGTGGCACATGCCTTTAATCCTAGCACTCTCCAGAGGCAGAGGCAGGCTATGAGTTCAGGGCCAGCCTGGTCTACAGAATGAATTCCAGACAGAGCTTCAGGGAGACCCTGTCTCAAAAAGACCCAGGAAAAAAAAAAAAAAAAGAAAACTCAAAACTGTAAGTTTAGTAGCAAAGAAGTCTTTTTCCATCTCTAGTCAGTGTGGTGAATTTGTCTTATTTCCCTCTGAGCTCTATACATGCCCATGCATGCCTTAACAGAAGAGAACATTTGCATACATATACCTATGCAAAATAAAAATAAATAAAATTTAAATAAATATTGCATATAGCATGATTTAGCAATTCCATCTCTATATGAACCTAGATAAGCACCTGGATTGTAGTGCAGAGTGCACACACGAGGAGGGGCAAGCAATAGTTTTTAGAGACAAGGAAACCTAGATGTCTGTTTTTAGAACCATTGACTGGGTTACTGTTCAGCAAAGTGAACAGAGTAGCTATTTACCCAACAACAGGAAGAACTGCATGACATGATGCTAAGCCTACAAAGTGAGAAGTAGTCCTTGAGTGTTTCAAGTGAATTTGTATTGAGAATTTTAATGATATGAACAATGTTTACTTATATTAGGTAAAGAAAACTTCAGATGGTATATACAGTATAATCTTACCTATATTTTAAAATTAGGAAAGGCAGTATTTTTACAAAATTATTGATAGTTGTTAAAGGTGGAGTTCTAGCCTGTTTGTATCAAAGGCTTATAATGATTTGTGTTTAGATAGAAAGCATTAAAAGTAATACAGGTTGGGGCTGGAGAGATGGCCTAGCGGTTGAGAGCACCAACTGCTCTTGCAGAGGACCTGGGTTCGATCCCAACACCCACATGGCGGCTAAGAACCATCTGTAACTCCAATTCCAGGAGAACTCCAGTTCAGGGGAATCCGAGACCCTCTTCTGACCTCCACGGCATTGCACGACACGGGTGCACAAACCTACATGCAGACAGTACACTCATACACATAAAATTTTAAAAAAAGTAATACAGGTTAAATTATCAGAGACTAATGCCTGCATGATAAAATTGCTGTCTATGGGGCTGGAGAGATGGCCTAGCGGTTAAGAGCGCCGACCGCTCTTGCAGAGGACCCGGGTTCGATCCCCAGCACCCACATGGCGGCTGAGAACCGTCTGTAACTCCAATTCCAGGAGAACTCCAGCTCCAGGGGAATCCGACACCCTCTTCTGACCTCCGCGGCATTGCACGACACGGGTGCACAGACTTGCATGCAGACAGTACATTCGTACACATACAGAAATAAATAAAATTAATAAAAAAAAAAATTAAAAAAAAATTGCTGTCTATGGATGAAAAAAATGTTTAATTTTTATAATTATTAGTAATTATGTTTAAAATTCCTTGATTTATTTTCTTGAAGTTTCATGCAGAAGTTTATTTTGATCATGACTTGCAAAGTTACGTTCTTGTGGATCAAGGCAGTCAGAATGGCACGGTCGTTAATGGAAAGCAGATTCTTCAGGTGAGTGAGTTATGTAGTGATTCCCTGTACTTTATGACCAGAACTAAATGAAATTATTTTTAAAATTCTGACTTTTTATTCTTTAGGTCATAGCTATTAGGTAGCATTTGGTTCAGGTCAGAGTTCAAATCCAAATGTGTAACTTGGTTGGAAGTTTGCTGAAAGGGCTAGGAAAAAAAATATATTTAATGAATATTTGCCTGACAAGTATGACTTAATTATGTCTCAGTTTGTGTGTGTGTGTGTGTGTGTGTGCGTGTTTGTGTGTGTGTGTGGGGGGGCTTTTTTGGTCTTTTTGAGACAGGGTCTAGCTGTAGCCCAAGCTGGCCTGGAATTCCTTACATAGACCAAGTTGGCCTTTTCCTCCTAAGTGCTAAAATTAAAGGTGTCCTCCTCCACACCTGCCTCCACTAGTACTTTAAAAAATGTGTGTATCTTGCACGACACAGGTGCACAAACCTACATGCAGACAGTACATTCATACACATAAAAAATAAAAAAAAAAATAAAAAAAAAAGGGTTAAGAGCACCGACCGCTCTTGCAGAGGACCCAGGTTTGATCCCCAGCACCCACATGGTGGATGAGAACCGTCTATAACTCCAATTCCAGGAGAACTCCAGTTCCAGGGGAATCCAACACCCTCTTCTGACCTCCACGGCATTGCATGACACGGTTGCGCAGACCTGCATGCAGACAGTACATTCATACACATAAAAAATAAAATAAAATTTTTAAAAAATATGTGTATCATAAAGCTATATTATTTAAAAAATATTTGTGTATGTGTGTACATGGTACATGTGGGTGCATATGCCATATGTGTGTAGAGGTCAGAGGCCAGTTTCACGGAGTTGTGTTACCTGCTGAGCCACCTCTCCAGCCCAAGGCCCAAGATTAAATATTCTTATGTGTTGGGCCTGCTTTGTCTTGGCCCATGAGGCCCTTGGCAACTTCTTGAGCCTGCTCTAAAATTTGCAACAACACCTTAAAGGAAGTGAGGCAGCCTGGCCAGGCTTGTTTACAACTGAGGGGCCCTTATCAGCTGGCCTTAAGAAAACAAGACCTTGGCCAAAGGAAGTAAGGTAGGCGTAGCCAGGGTTGTTTTGAAACTTTTCCCATTGGCTCTAGCTATTTGACCTTTAAGATGATTGGCTGTTCCCTGTGGTCTCTGCCTTTAAAAGCCGCTGCCTGCCACAGTAAAGTGAGTTCTTGCTTTGAGGAGAGACAGGCTGGCCTGACTCTCCTCTCTGCCCTACCTGCCGGAGAACCGGCAAACAGTTCCCCCTTTATTTTTTGTAATGTAGGAGGAGAAACATAGCCCCTGTATTAGGTTGTCTATTCTTGTCTTATCCATCTTTGGGATATAAACATCTAAGGTTTTGGTCCCTGTCTTAGGTTGGCTGAGTGCAGAAAGATCTTACCCGTCATCGGGTGCTATAACTCGGGTCTGCCGAAGAGCCTCTCCATGCCCTGTCTTAGGTTGCCCCAGTCTCTCTGGGGTCTTACCCGTCATTGGCCACATGGAGGGTGGGGGTCGGGTGATCGTATGAAGATGGCCATTCATAAAACCCTGGTCCTGGCTGGCGAGCCTGTGATAGTGGACCTCGACCTGATGTACTGCATCTAGCCTTCCCTGGATAAGTTGAGTGATTTTGTTAATCACGTAGGGCCTAAGGGTAAGAATTAAGAAGAGTGTAAGAAGGGGTCCAAGCAGAGGAAGGAGGTAGGGCAGAAAGCCGTTTTTGACAATTTTAGATCTAGCCTCCAGGTGTTGTCTGGCTGCATTGGGGTCTCCAAGTCCCCCGTCACTGGGTGGGACGAGAGCAGCAGGAGCAACGTCACTTTCATCCTGGGACACTCCTGAGGGAAGAGCAGAGGGGCCATCCACAGGGGTGAAACACTCCCTGGAAGGGTCATTATCAAATGATAGTTTCCCTGTTGGGGGAGGTATTAGCTATAGGCGACAGATGAGGACCAGTGTTTCTGAAAAGGGGATGTATGCCTGTCTTTGTTGGAAAAATTTTAAATATTTTGCTAAAATTTAAAATATTTAGGGTGATAATGTGGGGGCATGGACTCCCCTTTTGTTTTTGTAATTGAACCTTGAAAGTTTGACCGTTGTCTGTTTTGATTTGAGTCAAGTGCCAAATGGGGTGTAATGGGTAACATCTATCTGCCAGAGATGGTTAGGCCAGAGACCTCGGGGATTACTGCCCCAGGTTTGGAGAGGGGTGATCTGGAGGAAGGACTGGCAAGTGTGGACGATCTTTTTTAGATTTTAAATGTTCCTTAAAATTTTTTTACTAGACTGTGATTTCAGAGAAATCAAGTCCATTAACTTATATTTATTTGTATTTCTGTATAAATCTCTACATACCTCTATATAAATGTATAATACTTATTTCAAACATATCACTTATAAATCTTATAAAGTAGGTTTATAACAAGCATTTTCCTTTCAGTCCTTGGAGGTGGTTTTTTTCCAGGCGTGGCACAAAACCCTGTTTTAACGATGCTTTACTTAGTAGTTAAATGTTTTACAATACACATTTAACCATACTTTACATATAAATTAAGAGTATCGCTTAGAGCCAATGTTAGTACTTGTCTCTGGCATTGAGGGAGTGTAGTTGATAGTGGTATCATAAACCCATAGGGTAGCTAACTGTAACAGCATTTGTACAATCAGTAATTTTTTAACCAAGACAAGTAAATTACACAAATGATCATAGACGTTTAACTAATTAATAGAGTTGCATCCGAGTTGGAGGGGCCAGTTCCAGCTTGGAGGCTTCTTGGAATTATACAAAAGCATATTAACATTTACATAAATCCAATTAAAGATTAACACCAAAAGGTATAAACCAAGTTTTGTATAGGTTGAGTCTGTAAAGTGAATTATAGTTTACCTTTTTAAAACACAGAGGTTTAGAAGGTTATAGGGGTTAAAACAAAATACTCATTACATCCGTACACATATGCACGCACACACACATACATACAAGCATACGCAAACATGTACAAAGGAAAAAAGGTCGTGAGATCAGTCTGTGGGAAGAAAGTCACATTATTGTCTTATAAATGAGAAAAGGTCATTTTCACAGTCTGTCTCCTGAGTATTGGAATCAAAGCTATACCTTTAAAACACAATGAAAGATGAAGCACTGCCCGAGACTTTATGCTTCCCAGTGAAACACAGAATACTGTAAGGCCAGCCCCTCTCCCACCAGCCATCCGCTGTTTAGCAGGAGAGGGGCCTAGAACAAACATTGGACTAGATTAACCAGAGTATTTACAGACAGCTACACATTGAAAAGCTTCATATTTTGTCTTTGGTCTTTTCAAGGCAGAGCCTGCCCACAGTCGGAGCCAGCCTGGTAGACTAGGCTGGCCTTGAACTCACAGGCATCCGCTTGGATCAAAGGCCTGGGCCACCAAGCCAGGCTGTACAAGCCTGGAATTCATAAGAAGACTGGTCTCTAGAAAAGATCTTGGAGGAAGTTTAGCAGACAAAAGGAAACTTCAGCAGAATTAAGCACTATGTTACACTATTTAACACTATGTACAGAAAAAATTTTTAAGGAGGACTTTTTAAAAGCACATTAGAGTTGCCTCTACAACCCAAGCCTGCCTATGCAAAGGTGCAAATGAGCGCCTCTGTGGAAGGATTGCAGCAAAAAGAGCTTGAGCTTGCTTGCTCCATGGGCGAGCCCGTCCATCCAGCCTCTGTGACCCTCACCACCTGAACTGTGGCCAGAAGGCAGAGAAAACAAGGCCTATGCCTCTCCAGAGATCACGTGTATTCTTAGCCTATAGCAAAGTCCTGATATATAATAAAATACTGGGAAGGTGTGGACAGAATGGCAAAGGGAGGTGCATGAGTTCCATGTCTTCTTGCTGTGACAGAGTACCCTGACAAAACAACTGGAGGGAGGGAGGGAGGGAGGGAGGGAGAGAGGGAGGGAGGGGTTTGGTTGGTTATAGTTCTAGGGAACTAACTATAGGAACATAGTCCATGAGGAACATGAAGCAAGTGGTCACATTATGTCCAACTTCAAGAAGCAGAGTGAGGTGAATGTTAACACTAAGTTCAGTTTCTTCTTTTTCTCCTTTTTATTCATTGCAGGACTCCAGCCCATGGAATGGTGCTGCCCACATTTAAAATGGGTCTTGCCACCTCAGTTAACCTAATGTAGGTAGTTCCTCACAGGCATGCTCAGAGGCTAACCTGACCTACATAATCCTCCCTGGTATGCCCAGAGGCTTGTCTCCTAAGTGGTTATAGAACCTGCCAAGTTGGTAATCAGTTAACCATCATAGGAAGCCTTACTCTCATTCTTTAAAAATGAAAAAGAAAACTGAGTTAAGAGAAAAGCAAGGACTGGAGAGATGGCTCAGTGGGTAAGAGCATTTGCTGTGCAGTCATGAGAACCAGAGTTTGAATCTCAAGGCCATTTAACAAGCTGTGCATCCACAAACATCTGTGTGTCAAGGGATCTAGCACTCTCTTTGGTCTCCACATGTACACATGTATGTATGAGAGCTCATCACATGCGTCATACATTTTTTAAAAAGAATAAAGAGGAGAAGCCGGACGTGGTGGCATACACCTTTAATCCTAGCACTTGGGAGGCAGAGCCAGGCGGATCTTTGTGAGTTCAAGGCCAGCCTGGTCTACAGAGTTCCAGGACAGCATGGGCTATGGGGAGACCATGTCTTGAAAAGACCAAAAAAAAAAGTAAAGAGGAAATGAGATGTGATTTGATGCACTTTATCACTTCTTAAAGTGTCATCTCTTCTTTGATTATATGTTTTCTAATAGATTATTTCAGGTTCATAGTGGGGCATTCTGGTGGGCTTGGGCAAGGAAATAAGAAAATTGGTAGGTTTTAATAAGATCAAAATTGTAAGTAGCTCAATCCAGCCACCTCCTCCAGTAGTACAACTTTTGAGGGGATATTCTAGGGATTGAGCCCAGGGCCTAGTGTATGGTAAGCACATACTCTACCACTAAGCTAACCACAGCCCCTAGTAGAATATTTCTCATGGGCCATTCATCAAGTTGTCCAAGTGTGTGCACAGGTGTCTGTCTTGTTGAAAGCCGTTTCAAGTATTTTCTCCTTATATTCAGATATCACTTATACTAGATATAAAAGCACCATATATAACTACTTTGTGTTTCTGTTTTATTAACATTTTCCCTTCTAGCCCAAAACGAAATGTGATCCTTATGTCCTTGAGCATGGTGATGAAGTGAAAATTGGGGAAACTGTGCTGTCCTTTCACATTCATCCTGGCAGTGAGACCTGTGATGGCTGTGAGCCAGGGCAGGTTAGAGCTCACCTTCGCCTTGATAAGAAAGATGAAACTTTTGGTATGTGAAACATACTGAGTGTGGGTACTTTCTAGAATACTTTAATTCACTAAATGTTTAAAAATGTATAGTAGCTTGTTCCCTCTCTACCACAGATCCATCCCCAGTCTTCATAGCTCATTGACATGAGATACATGAATCTTTCAGCCTGTGTCAGGTCAATGCAGTAGTAGACAGATACATTTGTTTGTCACTGTTTAGTATCACAAGACTAAGAAATGAAATATTAGGAATTTGAGCCTAACAGGTTATATTTATAATTTTTATTTTTTATTTTTAATTTTTATTTATATTTTTGGTCTTTTCAAGACAGGGTCTCCTTGTAGCCCCAGCTGTCCTGGAACTCACTCTGTAGACCAGGCTGGCCTTGAACTCACAAAGATCTGCCTGCCTCTGCCTCCCGAGTGCTAGGATTAAAGGCGTGCGCCACCACTCCTGGCTCTATAATTGATTTTTCTATGCAATAATTTGATGATGTAGTAAAACATTGTTTTCTGACTAGAGGAAAGTTAGTAATTAGCTGTTTTTGCTAATCTACTTTAGTGGGTTTTCGTTGTTGACTAAATGCCCTCCATCTCCAGTCCCATAGACTTCATGCACTCTGTCATCACTGAGTCACGGCTGTGTACTCAGATGTCCCTCTGTGTGCACTCGTTCACTGCAGCCTGGTTAGCCTATCTAGAATCACTCCCTTAAAAAAGGCCAATTCTCTCTCACCCAGCAATGATCAGCTGCCAGTAGTTCCTTTGCTGAGTACCGGACCTCCTGCCTATTTCCCCAGTTCTATGCTGGGTTTTTGATTGAGTTTGCATGGTTCTTGTGCATGCTGACACCATTGCTATAAGTTCATATAAGCAAGTTCCCAGAAGCCTGGAAGATGATTTCCTTATGGTATGCAGCACTCCTGGCTCTTGCAATCTTTCTGCCCCCTCATCCACAGTGGTCCTGAGCCCTGGGTGAGTAAGATTTAATATAGGAATGCCATCCAGGGACACACACTCTATAGTCACTTACTCTCTACTAGTTGTGGCCTTCTGTATTCATTGCCTGTTGCATGAGGAAACTTTTCTGGTGAGAGTTGAGAGCTGCATTAGTGTTCTCTCTACCCCTTGTTCCACTGTGTTCTGTGAGCTTTAGGTGTAGAGGTTCCACTGTAGATGTGTCATTTGGGGCTGGGCCTTTCCCAGACACTTATTCTCTGTGTGTTACCAGTTGTGGAACTCTGTAGTAGTCTCCATCTATTGCAAAAAGAAACTTACGTGGTGAGAGGTAACCGGTGTACTTTTCTGTAAATATAAGGATCCATATTTAGTATATAGTAAGAAATTACATTTGTCTAGGGATGTGACAGAAGTAGGGTTTTCTTTAGGCTCTATAACCTCTCCAGCCATGTGTATTTGGCTGTGTTGACAGTGCCACCCATGAGTTCCCTCCCACTGAGAGGGCTTTGAGTCCAGTTAGATAGCTGTTGATTACGCCAAGATAAAAGTGCCACTACTGCACCAATAGAGATGGTTTTCTGTAGTAGTCATTGTTCCCACTTAAACTCAACCTCCAGTCTCCCCTTCTTTCATGTCACATATTCCCTCTTCTCCCCTCAGCAAAGGTTCTCTTTTCTCTCCTGGGCCCTTTCTGGTTTCCTGTCTTCTACAGACACTCCCAGTTAAACATATAAATTTAAAAATTCAAAGGTCGGATCTACAAATGTAACAGAACATGCAGTGTTTGTCTTTGTTGGCCTGGGTTACCTCACTTAGCATAATGTGTTCCAGTTCCTGCTGAATGGACAATGTTAATGTAGTACATACACACAATGGAATTTTATTTTACTGTAAAGAAAAATGAAATTATGAAACTTGAAGGAAAACAGGTAGAACCAGAAAATAATTATACTAAATTAACCTAGTATATTTTTCAAATTAGTATTGATTTTCTGCCAAGTCGGTCAGATTCAAACTTAGTTTTTCTTCTTAGTTGGTCCAGCATTAAGTAAGGAAGAAAAAGAGTTGGTAAGAAGAAAAGCATTAAAGAAAATACGAGTTAAGTATGGTTTGCAGGTAAGGATGTTGAATATTGTTTCATATATTAAACTGTGATTTTGAATAAAAATGCCTTTAGTATACTAAGGACATAATGTGCTACTTAGCATAATTACTTACATAATTTCTATAGTTCTAGTGTTTATAACCTAACAACCTTTGAGGTTCAAGTTGAAAATGGTAGTTCCTTACATTTAAATAGGCATTCTGGTTTCCAGAAAACTTGCATTTAGATACTGTAGATCCACTTTGGGGTAGAGGGGGACTATATAAGAGCAGAGACAGACACTGGAGAGATGGCTCAGCAGTTAAGAGCACTGGCTGCTCTTGCAGAGGGACCTGCATTTTAGTTTCCATCATGCACATGGTGGCTAATAGTTGTCCGTAACTCCAGTTCCAGGGGATCTGATGTCTTCTTCTCACCTCCCCAGACATGCATTGCACAACACTGGTGCTCTTACATGCAGGCAAAACACTCATATACATAAAATAAAAATAGGGAAAAAGAAAGAATTACAAAGATAAACCATAGACTGGGAAAATGTATTTGCAAATGATGTGTCTGATAAGAGACTTAAATCTAGAATTTATAGAAAACTAAAATGAGAGAACAATTAGTTGACAAAAAGCCTCCTTGCACGGTGGTGCTTACCTTAGTCTAAGCCTCTTGCAATGCTTTGCACTGAAGATTGCTGGAGCTCAGTTCAGAGCCAACCTAGGTAATACAGCAACAATGTGTTTGGCTTCTTTTCTGTTGTTTTGATAAAATACCATGACCAAAAGCAACTAGAAAAAAAGGTTTATTTAAGTTTACAGTTCCATGGGGAAGCGTCCATTAATGGCGTGATGGTGCGGTATGGCAGCAGGAGCAGAGAGGGGGCTGGTCAGACTTTCTTTTTCTTTTTCTTTTTGTTCTTTTTGAGACAGGGTCTCCCTGTAGCCCCAGCTGTCCTGGAATTCGCTCTATAGACCAGGCTGGCCTTGAACTCACAAAGATCCGCCTGCATCAGCCTCCCAAGTGCTAGGATTAAAGGCGTGTACCACCACGCCCGGCTCCAATCATAATTTCATTCACACACAAAAGAGCAGAAATAGAGAACAGGAAGTTGAGAACGTCTACAAGCCCCCCACCAAAAAAAAAAAAACCCCACACCTCCAGTGATGTACTTCCTACAAGTCTTCATCTCTACCTCCACGAACAGAACCACCAGCTGGGGACCAGTGTTCTCTCATTCAAACCACAATATCATGTAGTGTTTCAAAACAAAAAAACAATGGGCCATAAATTTCAGTAAACATTTCTCAAAGAAGATATACAGTTGGAAAGTGAACTTATGAAAAAAATGTCCAATATAGAATGTGAATTAAAACCACAGTGAGGGACTAGATGGTTCAGTGGTTAAGAACACTTTTGTAGAGGACCTGAGTTCAGTTCCCAGCTTCCACTGACAGTTAAAAACCATCTGAAACTCCAGTTCCAGAGGATGCCGTCTTCTGGCCTCTGCTGTCATTGCATGCACAGATATTTTTACATGCAGGCAAAACACTCATGTACATTTAAATTAAAAAAAAAAGCATACACAGTGAAATACCGTAACTCAGCATCTGTTAGAATAGTGTAAAAATTTTAAACTGTACCAAACCTTGAAAGATTATAAAGAAACTAGAGCTCATAAAATTACTGCTGGTAATGTAAAATCGTTCAGTTATTCTGGGAAAACAATTTGATAATTTTTTAAACGTTAAAGGGGGCTAAATTTGTAGCTTGGTGAAACAACTGCCTAATATATGTGAGGCCTGGCCTAAATTTGATTCCTTCCTCCACCACCACACACATACACACACACACACACACACACACACACACACGCACGTGCGCGCACACACACACACACACACAAAAATGTGCACCTACTATATGGCTCTACCATTCCAGTTCAAGGTATTTGCATGAGATACATGCAAATGTATTTTGTTAAAAAGCTGGTAAGTAAATGTTTGTAATTGCCTTTTTGGTAACATCTCTGGTGGTTTGAATGAGATTGTCCTCCATAGGCTCCAAGTAGTTGGTGCTGTTTTGGGAGATCTTAGTAGGTGTGGCCATGCTGTAGGAAGCAAGTTACTGGGGGCGGGCACTGGTTTCTGGCTTGTTTAAGTGCAATGAAACAAAACACTTATACAAGGTACATGAAACAAATTGCTTATACATAGATGTCAGGGGATGTCAGAAGCATATGATTCATGTGAACTAGTTCCTAAAGGCTCACAAGGCTTCATTCTTGGTGGATGGAGTCTCACCTATGTATCCCACTTACACTGCAAATAAGAGACCCTAGAGAGCAGCCTACTCATACTGGGACCATGTGATTCACTGGGTTAAAGCGTCAAAGACATTCTATTTGTAGACAGAGCTTGGACTGTTATATTCCAGTTAGCACATTCCAATTTTTAAGAACTACAGTTAGAGGTTGAGGTAGAGGTAGAGAACTGAGTTGGTGCAAAGGCCCAAGGGAACTAACTTCCACCATTTCTGAAAACTTGTAGGAAAGGAAATTAATGTGTTATAGAAAGATGATCACTGGTTGCCTCCATACAAGGAGAAAGGATACTGGCGTTCTGGGGGACTAGAAGCAAAGAGAGAGAAAGACACTTTCAGGGAAGATGGATATGTTTCATTTCTTGATTTGATAATAGTTTTTGTAGGTACCTAAATCACAATGTACAGTGAGAAGCAGATGTGGTTTATATAATACTAATTATACCTCATAAAGCTTAAAATCTCTTTGATTTGCTTTTATCTTATGTGTCAATATACTACATGCATGCAGTGCCTGCAGAGGCCAGAAGGCATTGGATTCCCTGGAACTGGAGTTACAGACAGTTGTTAGTCACCATGTGGGTGCTGGGAACTGAACATGGGAACCAGTGCTCTTAACTACTAAACTATCTCTCTAGCCCATCCTAAAGCTTTATTTTATTTGTTATTTTTTAATATTTTATTCTTTTTATTTTATGTGTATGAGTGCATTGATTGTATAATGTAAATACACCCATGTCATACAATGCCCGAGGAGGTCAGAAAAGGGCTTTGGACCCCTGAAACTGGAAGTGAGGACAATTGTTAATGACCACGTGGGTCCTGGGATTCCAATCTATGTCCTCTGCAGGAGCAGCCAGTACTCGTAACTGCTGAGTCATCCCTCCAGCCCCCCATAATGCTTTTTAAAAATTTTCCGTCTAATCTTTTAAGTATAATCTTATTCCTGTTAAGAAACTAAAGGTCCATTACCCATCTAAATGATAGAACTTGATAGAGAATCATGATCTTAACGGTACCTGTCCAGTGGTTTCTACATACTTCATGAAGCTGTAGAAAAGAAACATCAGAAGAACTTTTTTCTGCACAGTCACATTTTGTTGTTGTTACTGTTTTAAGAGAAATTGTAATAGGAAAAAAAAATGTCAAGATAGGCCAATTTGGTAGCAGAGTGTGGTGTCGCCACGGAAATTTGCGGCAGGGCCCACTTAATCCTGGGACAACCCATGTGGAAAATACGCGCAGGAAAGCACACCACGTGTGTGCAGGTTGAGGTTCAAATGCAGAGAGAGATTTTATTCCAACATGTCTACTTAAATATCCATCATGACTTAATTCTCAGAGCCGAATGCTAAATCTTTTCGTCACTACACTCCACCCCATGGGTGTGGCCAGGGAGGTACCATTGGCTTAGAATCCAACCCATCTTAACTAAGTTTTCCCACAGCAGAGTAGAAACTTTATAAGAGAATGGAACTTTCTCTCAAAAATTAAAATTGTTTTTGTATTATCTTTTGGAGGGTAAAGTCATAAAGTAGTTGGTTCTTTTTTTTCTTCTCTGTTTAAAGACAAAATTTAGCAAAAACTTCTGTAGTACTTTTCTTGAATCACTACCTGGTCCTCAGCATCTTTAGATTAATGTCAGACTTTTCCATGTAAAGATTAGCAGGTGACCACAGTGGGAAGGCAGCCTTCTGGATCCTGTCCAGACTCTGCCTTGGTGCCACTGGCACACCTGGGTGTGCTTTTATCCTTGAGCCTGCCATGCTGCATTTTGTGTCTTTTCTGGGGGCTATAAAATTCTCTGCATTCCACCACCCAACAGAGAACTGAAGACACTCTTTATCCAGTGAACACTTGTGTGATAGTGAATTAGTCATATGAATGGAGTTTTACTGAAGCAAAAAGCTGTTATTAACAGGATGAATAATTTACTCACTTTTAAGTGACTTTCTGTATTTCCCCCCCTCCAAGAAACAGTATCAAACTATGTTGGATTCTTTTTTTTTCTTTCCCATCTCAGGGTCTCTATATGTCATCGTTTTAGTATTCTTTTATTAGCACTATTATTATTACTCTGTGTGGCTGTGTGCACACACATGTCATAGCATGCATGTGCAAGTCAGAGGTCAACACGGTTGTGAAGTTGGTTCTCTCCTTCCTCCTTTATGTGGGTTCTGAGGATTGAACTCAGACCACTAGGCCTAGGGCAAGTACCTTTGGCTGCTGAGCCATTGAATACTGTGGTTCATATGACAATATCAGGCCACATTAAGTGAAAATACACTGAGTTTTTACTATGTTGTCCCTGTCATTTGTGTTTATGTATAACTTGAAAAAATATAAACATTTAAAAGAAGATAGAGTAGATGGGTATAGTGGCACATGCCTTTAATCCCAGCACTCCGGAGACAGAGGCAGGTGGATCTCTGTGAGTTCAAGGCCAGCCTGGTCTAAAAAAAAAGATAGAATAAAAGTAACAGAAGGTTTATATCACCACTAGTTTTTGTTCATGTTTATAAAGGTCACATTAATCATATTTGCTAAGTAAGGCAGAGGTACAGAAGTTACATTTTTCTTTGCTTTTCCTCAATCAATGGTGTGTGATGGTTAAGAATACAGACTATGAAGATGAAAAAGCACTGAAGAATCCAAAATATAAAGACAGAGCTGGAAAACGCAGGGAGCAGGTTGGAAGTGAAGGGACGTTCCAAAGAGATGATGCCCCTGCATCTGTGCACTCGTGAGTATTGAACAACACTGCTTGAGACAGTGTTGGTTGTGTGATTGCACCACGGGGTAGTTCTGACTCAGGGCAGTGCATTCTGATAGGTAGGCTTTAAAGGGACTGTCACATTAAGAAATGGAAATGCTGTCTGTTTATACCTTACTACTAGGATGCCATTCTCTGTACACACACATACACACACACACACACACACACACACACACACTACGTGTAGATAACATTTTAGACACATAATGGTATCTGCTCCCTTTTACGTACTGTTATTATTCTGGACTGGTCATTTGTTTTCACAATTACTTTTAACATTCAAATACTTTTATTTTAATCACTTTGAAATACTTGCTTTTTCTTTAATTTTTCTCTTGGTAAAAGGGCTTTGAGGGTTGCCGGGCGTGGTGGCGCATGCCTTTAATCCTAGCACTTGGGAGGCAGAGGCAGGCGGATCTTTGTGAGTTCAAGGCCAGCCTGGTCTACAGAGTGAGTTCCAGGACAGCTGGGGCTACAAGGAGACCCTGTCTTGAAAAGACCAAAAAAAAAGGGGGGGGGGCTTTGAGGGGCTGGAGAGATGGCTTAGCGGTTAAGAGCACTGACTACTCTTGCAGAGGATCCGGGTTCGGTTCCCAGCGCCCACATGGCGGCTGAGAACCGTCTTTAACTCCAGTTCCAGGGGAACCTGACGCCCTCTTCTGACCTCTGCGGCATTGCACAACACGGGTGCACCAACCTACATGTAGACAGTACACTCATACACATAAAAAAAAAAACTAAAAAAATTTTTAAAAAGGGGGGGCATTGATACACATAGAAAATGAGGGGCATTGATACACATAGAAAATGTGATTTTTTTTTTTTTTTTTTAGTCCTATAATAAAACTGTATTCATATATTAGCTATAGTTCTTCATTCTAGGTTGAGTCAGTTTGGCTTTTTCATGGAGAAATTATAATTACAAAGTTTTGTTTCTCATTCATTGGTTCTAAGCTACTCTAATTATGATAGTTTTCATTTTATAATTACAAGTGGCAGTAACTTTTTCTTAATGGTGCTAAGGTTAAGTGTAGCAGGCAGAATCACAGGTAATTTAAAAATTGAGTGTTTAAAATGGGCGTGGTGGCGCACGCCTTTAATCCCAGCACTTGGGAGGCAGAGGCAGGCAGATCTCTGTGAGTTCAAGGCCAGCCTAGTCTACATAGTGAGTTCCAGGCCAGCTGGGACTAACGGGAGGCCCTGTCTCAAAAATACCAAAAAATGAATAAATAAATAAAAATGGAGTGTTTATTATATTCATGAAGAGTATGAAGATTATATTAGATTTAAATAAGGCAGAACATAAATGAAGCACATTGGCCTGTTTTACTTGGTTGAATTAAAAGAAGCTAAAACTGCACATTTATACACTGAAAAGATAATGAAAATACAAAAGCAAACCATTCTTGCATTAGAATATAAAATCATAACGAAGAGGGCTGGAGAGATGCCCTAGCGGTTAAGAGTGCCGACCGCTCTTGCAGAGGACCCGGGTTCAATCCCCAGCACCCACATGGCAGCCAAGAACCATCTGAAACTCCAATTCCAGGAGAACTCCAGTTCCAGGGGAATCTGACACCCTCTTCTGACCTCCGCGGCATTGCATAACACGGGTGCACAAACTTGCATGCAGACAGTACATTCATACACATACAGAAATAAATAAAATTAATTAAAAAAATTAAAAAAAAATCATAACGAAGAATGCAAATAGTGAATGACAACAGCTTTGTTTCCCCTAATTTGCCTTCTATAGTGGCGTGTACACATTCAGAAAGACGTTCTGAGTGTTCACTCAGTAATATAGTGTAAGATTCACATATTCAGAATACACATTTCTTAGATTAGAAGTAGAAAATTGTCAGTAACCCTCAGACTCCTTTGATCCTGTGCTAATTACTGATGTGTTTCCTTTTTCATTTTTGGTCTTTTTAAGAGAGGGTCTCCCTGTAGCCCCAGCTGTCCTGGAACTCACTGTGTAGACCAGGTTGGCCTTGAACTCACAGAGATCCACCTGCCTCTGCCTCACGAGTGCTGGGATTAAAGGCATGTACCACCATGCTTAGCACTGTCCTGTTTTTTATCCTTAAATTGTTTTCACTTATTTCAAAATTTTAAGTAAATGGAATGATGCAGTCTTTACTTTGTGTGTCTCCTCTTTTTTTTTCTACGTGACTTTGTTAGCCATAGAATTTATTTTATTTATTTTTATGGCCATAGAATTTATTTTATGAATATACTCAGTATGTACAAACATCTGGATTGTTTCTAAGCTGTTGTCATTAGCCTTTCTGGAATGACGTTTCTGTGCACATTTGGTGCATATGTTTTGTTAAGTAGGACACATAATGTAGAATTTGTGTCTTCTGCTTTATGAAGTAATGCCAGTTTTGTAAAGTAGTACCAATTACTTTTAACTCATGAGTTCATTATACATGTGGCCTGAAAGTTTTTTGTTTTTTGTTTTTTTTTTGGTCTTTTTGAGACAGGGTCTCCCTGTAGCTCCAGCTGGCCTGGAACTCACTCTGTAGACCAGGCAGGCCTTGAACTCACAGAGATCTGCTTGCCTCTGCCTCCCAAGTGCTGGGATTAAAGGCGTGCACCACAATGCCCAGCTATGAAAGGTCTTTTGTAAGTCCCTTATCATCTTAATTTTCCTTTAAAGTGAAATTACAGATAGCAACAAAGGTCGGAAGATGCTGGAGAAGATGGGTTGGAAAAAAGGAGAGGGCCTGGGAAAGGATGGTGGAGGAATGAAGACGCCGGTAAGACGTGTGTTCTCTATTATTCGTTACTCTGAGCAGATGTGGACCGTGTAGTGATATGGCAGGCATTGCCCTATGTGTTCAGGACACAGTAGCAGCACCAAGCAAACTTGGTTTGGCCTTTGTTCTAGTCTCAATTAACAAATGTGGGTTCTATGCTTTGAAAAATCCTTGTTTAGATTTTTTTTTCTACATCAAAACTGTTAAAGTGCTATTTCCTGAACTGAGGATGGCTTGTGCTTTTTAGGTGTGTGTGTGTGTGTGTGTGTGTGTGTGTGCATGCACTTGTGCTTTGTTGGTTTTGATTTGTTGTTTATTGTTTTGCATTGTTGGGTATTATGCACATGGTCTTGCACATGTTAGACAAGCACTTTATTACTGAGCTATACCCCCAGTTCTTTAAAAATTCTTAGTGATATTCTTACTATGTCTGCTGCAGGAACAGTTAGTGTTAGTTTACAGATAGAAACCTGCCTATCTTCTGTTCAAGAATCAGAACATAGCCGGGCGTAGTGGCGCGTGCCTTTAATCCCAGCACTCGGGAGGTAGAGGTAGGTGGATCTCTGTGAGTTCAAGGCCAGCCTGGTCTACAGAGAGAGCTCCAGGACAGCTGGTACTAAAAGGGAGATCCTGCCTCAAAAATACCAAAAAAAAAAAAATAATAAATGAATAAAAAAAAAATCAGAACTTGTTACATAAAATACAGAGAATGATATCTGGAAAACAATGTAGTAAATTCTATAGTCCCATGGTTGAGGGGAAGTAACAGTTGTTTTTCACCAAAACTTATAAGATAACCTGACAATAGAGCTTTCATAATGGTTGGCACTTAATGAAGTGGTTGGATCAGTGAATTTAATACCAGTTTTCATTGAGTTATGATGGGAAAAATGTTTTTATACTTAGACTTACTATATATGTGCTTTATCACTGTTTGGGGGGCATGTTTGAAGTTAAATCTCTTATGTGAAAATGAGGATAAGAATCCTTTTCAAGGGTGTCCTGAAGTTAAGCTGCTCAGGATATACCTTATATAAGGCACTCAGTCACTGATTGCTTCTCAAAATTATGAGAGACATTCATCTGCTAGGGAAGTAAATAGTCAGGTTCTCTGTGTGTTCATGTGTGCCCATAAAAAGTACTGGTACTGGAACCCAGGGCTTTGTACTCCTATGCAATCCATCTGATGTGGAGTGACTTCCCTAGACCTTCTTTATACTTTTTAGTGCTTAGTCTTCTTGAACTTGTACTTGAATGAAACCAGGGCAAGAGGTTTTAAATATGTCCATTTCATTTACTTCTGTTTAGAATGGGAATGATATATTCTGTACTATTTGGCTGCATGAGGCCTGGGATAGCTATGTATATGGCTCCACACAAAATCATAAACTTACTTAAAACATGAGATTTTTAAAATATATCTGTTGCTTCTTTAAGAACTTCATATATTTGGATCATTTTTATTGTATTCAGACCCCCATCTCCAGTCCCACCTTACTTCAACTACCACCCTGGACTCCATGTCTTTATTTTTTTAAAGGCCTATGAGTCCGATTTGTGTTCCCCAAATGCTCTTGAGTGTGCATCCATCCCCTGGAGCCTAGTCAGCCTATGGCATCATACCCTTAAAGGAAGCTGACTCTCCCTGTCTTGCAGCAGTCACTTGGCAGTAGGCCCTCAGTTAGGACTAGGACTTCTTCCCCACTTCTCCCATCCATGCTGGGGTTTTGGCTTGCTCTTGAGCTGGTCTTAAGCATGCCGTCACATGTGTGCAACTGCCCTGTGGTATCCAAACAACAGTTTCCTTGTATTCTTCTACCACCTCTGGCTCCTATAGTCTGCTACCTCTTCCAGAATGATCCCCGAGCCTTGGGAGGAGAGGATATGATATAGGTATCCCATTTAGGGTTGAACACTCTGCATCTCTTATTCTGTGCATACTGACCACCAGTCTTTGTGGTAATTGCCATCTGCTACAAAAAGAGGCTTCCCTGGTAAGAGTTGAGAGATGGACTACTCTGTGGATGTGACAATCATTCATTAGGAGTCAGTATAACACTATGTCACTTAAGCAGAATAATAGTAGTAGGTTCTCCCCTACATCCTATGACCTGTCTAGCTACAGGTTCTTGGCCCTTATAACAATGCCAGGAATGGGCTCAGTCTTACGAAGCAGGCCTTAACTCCAGTCAGAAAGGTGTTTGGTTACTCCCATAACATTCATGGAACTTTATTATTGCACCACAGGAATTGTGTGTTCTTTTCTTTTATTTAAAAAAAATTAAAAGTTTTAAGAGTATGATTCTTATTGATGAGAATATCATAATTAAAAAGATTGAACATTGTTCTAGTTTGCCTTCAATTGCTGTGACAAACCACTCTGACCAAAACCAACTTGGGGAGGAAAGGGTTTATTTGGCTCACATCTCCTGGGTCATAGTTCATCACTTAGGGAGCCCAAGGCAAGAACTCGGGGCAGGAACCTGGAGGCAGGAGCTGAAGCACAGGCCATGGAGGAACATTGCTTACTGGCTTGCTCTCCTGGCCAGTGCTCAGCCTGCTTTCTTATACAATACAGGACCACCTGCCCAAGGGCGGCACTGCCCACCGTGGGCTGGGCCCTCCCATACACTCAACAATCAAGAAAATATCCCACAGACAAGGCCACAGGCCAGTCCAATGGAGCCAATTCCCCAATTGAGGCTCCCTCAACCCAGATCTGTCAAGTTGACACTAAAGCTATCCAGCACAAACATACCTAAAGGTTTAGTGATTGCTATTTAAGGAGCATTTCATATTTTGTAGAATCAGCTGTACTTAGGACTGGCAAGACAATGTGAAAACAGAGTTTAAATTCTATGGAAAGTAGTACATGTGTTCCTTTGTTTGATGCATTTGACTTTTTTTTGCATCAGTTTTTAGTAAGTCAAAAGAATTTTAATCAGAGTACCAAGTTAGATAGAGCAGATTTCACTGTGTTTAGGTTCTAACATAAGTCCTCTCTTCAACTTTTGGTAACAGATCCAGCTTCAGCTACGACGGACACATGCAGGCTTGGGGACAGAGAAACCATCCTCAATTGATGACGTTCACCTTCTCCAGAACAAGAGCAAGAAAAACTGGGACAAAGCACGGGAGAGGTTTGCTGAAAACTTCCCAGAAACTAAACCTCCAAAAGATCCAGCAGGGACCACGCCCTGGGTGAAGGGGACTGTAGGGTGAAGTCTCGCCACTGAGACAATTGAAGTGTTTTTAAAAAGTTAAAAAGAGTTTGAAACTCTTACTTATTACAGAAACTAATGTTCCCAAAAGAGTAATAGTAGGAAAGTCTGTCAAAATAGCCCTCTCCTGCTTTGGAAATGTCCGATAAAGAGTGGTTTGCAACTTTTAGGGAGCATTTTTAGACCAATGAGCAGTAATGAAATGAAGATATGCAGTACTGGTTAATACAGACACTGAAGGAGCTTGTGAAATGCTTGTTATTTGATCTTGTCATTTGCATCACCTATAGAGAGGACAACTAGCCATGTCAGCAAAATTCACATAATCACTAATGACTTAAATGTAAAATTTTCCTGTCTCCAAATATTCAGTATTATAAGATGCACAGAAAAAAATCAAAAGTTTATAAAAATAATTCTATGTGTATACTTGTTTACACCTTTTAGAACTTAGATTTTTTTAAGTCAAGAAACCATAACTAATGGTATATAAGTTTAACCTTGAAATAACGGAAGTAATAATATCGAGGAACTGATGAGCAGGTGACATGTAGAAAATTAGTCTCATATTGTTTTCTTCTGTGAAGAATCTGTTGATTTATACTATATATTCAGCATTTACCTTTGGTCCCCACTAGGGGATGAGATATTTAGATATGGACAACAAGATACAGTACTGGCATATTTGGTGTGCTGGCATTTATAGTTTTGATCAGTACCATTGCAGGCAATGGAGTTGGGACAGAGAAATCTAATGTCTAGTGTGCAGATAGATTACAGATAGATTACCTAGCCAAAGCCTCAAAATATTTATTGAAAGTGTCCTCAAATGCAATAAAAACATTTTAACATTTAAAAAGACTTGATTCCTTGAACTAGTAATTTAGTATTGGTGTCCTTTGAATTTGTAACCAGCCAGATTGCCCACTTTGAATTGGCATCCAGTGGCAGGAGGAAAAGCCTCTGGGGGCAAGTATCCCAGTTACCACTTTTCTCTTCTGAAAACTGTTCACTGGAAAATTGACACTGGACTTGACCCTTTTCTGGCAGTAAATACAAGCTACAGTTCTCCTGTCTACCCTAAAGAAACACCTTCAGGATGTATAAGGAAGGGCAGAACGTTCTGACAGTGAAAACTGTCCAGTAGAGGAAGTAATTCAGAATGAGAGCTTGCAGTGTACATGGTACAAGGAAATTAGGCCTGAGAAATCAGTTACAACTAAAGGGCCTGAGAAATCAGTTACAGCTAAAGGGTGAGAGATAAGACCAAAGAAAATGATCAAGTCCCTAATTGGGGGTGGGATAACTGGGCCCTGAAACTCCTAACTTGGGTGGTTTTTCTTTATATTCTTCTGATACACACACACACACGCACACGTGCACACGTACACGCACACGCACATCACATCACATCACAGACTTGGAGGCAGCAGGAATGCCCTGCATTGTTTTCTCTAAAATAGAAAAAAGCAGCTGCATGCTGGTGCTGGTGTCCTGAATAGGCTGACTGTAGAGGCCCTGCAAACAGACTTTGTTTCTGGTGGTTCTCATGCTCTTGGTTAGTATAATGACTGTAATATTTCCCATTTTTATTCTACTTTGGGGAAAATGTTTTTCATAGGCTTTTTTTGGTAAGAAAATGGAAAACTAGAAAATTGTAGTGAAAATTGAAATATATGTTGTACTTGCGTTTTAAACCCTTTGCAGATCTAAAGTCTCAGGGCTACACGCTGTAGTACTAATGTACTGACTAATGTCTGGGTCTGCTTCCTTCTGGAAAAGAATAATTTGATCTCAATTGTCTCTGTCAAACAACAAATGAGAAAAATGTATATGTTTAACCACTTGGTAAACTATAAAGTAGTACATGTGTGAGCTTCTGTTTGTTTAGAAGCGGAAGTGTGAGCTATGTACAATTTGGATTATGCATAAAATTGTTTTACATGTAACCCTTTGAGTAGCAGTTTTCTACATGGTTTAATTTGCTAATTTAAATACAACTACAAGTTGCTGGATTTTGAGAAATTTAATGTATTTGACCAGAACATGAAGAATTTGCAAAGTTGAGAACTGAAGAAACCATCCACGTCAACAAAAATCATTTTCTGATACTAAATGGTTAAAGGAAACACTAATCCTCAAAAGGCAAGAACCGAGCAGGGTGTGGTTGCCCACATCTGTAATCCCAGCACTCAGGAGGCAGAGGCAGGTGGATCTCTGTGAGATTGAGACCAGCCTGGTCTACATGGTGAATTTCAGGCCCCCTGGACTCTGTCTCAAAAAGACTTTTTTTTTTTTTTAAAAGGGACTTTTTTCTTGCTTTTGAAACAGAGTTAGTTCTAGCATTTCCTTTTTATTCTGATTATGAACATCAGATTGCTTCACTCAAATGAGAAGACTTCTAGTTTTTCATTTATTAATTCTGCATGTTTCCCAAGAGCAGGCAGAAGGCATAAATCACAAACCAAGGAAAGCAAAAGGTATGAGAACTTCTGGCCACATTCTACCAAGTTGTGGGATGGAGGCTTGTTGGGGCAAGGTGCCCAAGAGCAGTTTGGGAGCCAGTACTTAAAGGCGCTCAGAGGGACAGATGGAAGGAAGCATTTCCCACACCTGCAGCCTACTTGTGTTTCTCTCTTACAGCATCACGTTTGTTTCTGCTCTGAATTGTTGACTCAGAGCATTTCAGTTCCCTTTTCAGACTTACCATTGGAATGCCACAGGGTTCCTCAGAGGGGAGTGAGACGGCTTTTCTGTGTACCTGTGTACTAGCACTTGGCTTTTTTTCTCTTTTGCCTTCCTGCTTTGTCTTAGTGTTGACTTGGGACCTTGCAGTTGCAAAGTGACTGTGAACTCTGACCATCCTAGTCATGTCTCAAACAGGAAGGATGGCGTAAGGGTGGAAGAGTGGTGCCCAGTGCCACCTGGCTTTTATCAGAAAGAGCTGTGCCCACTGAGCTACACCTTACACTGTAGTGAAGGACTGTAAGTATATCAATCCAAAAGTCACAGTTGTTTACTTCTTTCCCTGCCTCCTTCTCTTCCTTTTGAATCAGGATAGTTCTGATCCACTGTCCTGAAACTTGCAGTCCTACCTCAGCCTCCCTGAGAGTGGGATTATAAATGCTCTCTCCCATGTCCATCATGGCCTAAAACTTATATCCTTTAAGTAAATGAGCACTTAAACTTTTAAAATTTTTTTTATTTTTATTAATATGAGTGTATTGCCTGCATGTAAGCGTACCTGTGTCATGCACTGCCCACAGAGGCCAGAAGAGGGCATCAGATCCCCTGGAAATGGAGTTACGGACTAGTTGTTAGCCACCATGTGGGTGCTGGGAACCAAACTCAGGTCCTCCGTAGAAGCAGCCAGTGATCGCAGTTAGATTTTCAAAGTGTTGCACAGTGACATTGTTTTAGAGGCTGTAACTCTATGTGTCTGTGTGTGGCAGTTGGAAGGTTATCCAACATGGTTCCAGTTCTCATAACCTCTAAGTCTACCTGATCTGTTTTATGATTTTGTTGTCATTTTTGTTTTGAGAAGGGATCTCACCCCTCACCCGAGGGTATCTGCAAGCTAATCCAGTTCTCCTGCCTCAGGCTGACTGCAAACTCATGGCATCCTCCTTCCTCCACCTCCTGACTGGTAGGGTGCCAGCAAGAGCCTTCGTGCCCTAGTAAGCTTCATATGAAGAGAAGTTTACTGCATAAAAATGAAGGACCCCCTTCCTTTCCTATAGCTGTTCTTACATATCACGTTAAGTTCAGAGGCCTGAGGCGATAAGGAGTCCACTGAAGGATTTGTTTATGTGTATGTTAAATGCAGGGTCTGGCACTTGCTCGCACTCATGCTCTACCACTGAGCTACAACCAGTGCCTACTGAAGAGTGTTTTGCAGGAAAGGGCTTTCACTGGATTGCCTTTTGCAAGAAGGAAAGCTGGTTGATTGAAGGGAAGATAGCGGAGGCTGGAGACCTTGAGATTCCTTTTGTATAGCAAATACTATAGCAAGTGCTGGAGTGCTCGAAGACAGGAACTTTGTCACTGCTCAAGGTGGATGCTTGATGCTTGGCTGCTCCTTGATGCTTGGCTGCTCCTTGGTAAACTTTTGTGGGTAGAATGCAGTGCACATTAGTTTTAGCACCTCTTCTTGACTCCCAACACTTTTATGAATTAAAAAGTGGAAGTCTTAAGAGGATTTTATTTGGGTGGAGCTCAGGAGAGTCCGCAGTACTCGTGGCATTGAAAAGGGGGGGGAGGGGTTGCTCAGGGTCAAAAAGCCTGTTTGCTAGAAGTGACAGTAATACCAGTCGGCTGGCTGAGGGTTCTTTCGCTTCGCCTGGGCAGACATCAAGCAGCTAAAGCAGCTCAAGTGCTGGTCTCCGCAGCCTTCTTTTCCCTCTGTGATAGCAGTGAGCCTCTGCAGTAGATAGGCAGAATGCAAAGCAGCACTGTCTGCATCCCTCCCTACCGGCACCCGTGATCTCAGTCTGCAGGCTCTCTTCTGGCCCCTGGTAGCCTTTCCTTTAGCTCAGCTCTCCACTCTTGGCATCCCTCTCTCTAGCTTCTTCCCTCCCTCCCTCCCTGGCTACTCTAGACTCTTCAGCTGCTTCTTCAGTTGCCAGGCTCTAAATGCTGGTCTCTACAAGTCTCAGAACTCAGCCCTGGTGGGGCCCACTAGGGTACCTGCCTTGCAAGGATTATGTTTGCTTGGTTGCCAGGGCATGAGCCAGATTCCTCATTGTGCTACTTAGGAGCCAGGTGCCCCTCTGGCCAAGGCGGAAATAGTTACAGGGTTATCTAGAGTTCACCCAGACTTGAGGTGGCAGAACATCTGTGCACACTGTTTCCAACGGCTTGGCCGGGGCTGCCAAGCTGCTTTCACATTCTGGCCGCTGCTCAGCTGTCATTGACACTGCAGCTGCAGCCAGGCAGCCAGCTGAAATCTTCCCGTAGTTGTCCCAAGGCACCTGTGGAACATTCACAGTGGCAGCGCTGGCAGAAGGGGGTCCAGTTGGCTCCTAGGAGGATAGTCCTTTTGCTCAGAGCAGCCAGGCAAGAAGGGAGCGTGCAGCTGCTCTATCTCGGGCCGAAAAGGTGGCTTGGTAAACAAGGGCACTGCCGCCAAGCCCGGAGACCTAACTTCCGTCCCTGGGATCCACATGGTAGAATGAGAGAACTGAATCCCACTGTTGCTCTCTGACCTCTACACGTGTCCATCGCACACACGCCCACATGCAAACAAGGAAATGTCATAATGAAGAAGCGCTTCAAAAACTGTCTCATCCCTAGCGTCTTCGCTTATTTTTAGGAAAGCGGAATATCAGAGGTGCTTACAATAAGAACTTAAGAACACATAACTAACACAAGTAGTGACTTACGGATTTTAACAATGCTCAACACCTGCACAGTACCCTGGACAGAGTCTTCACCTCTTCAGCCTCTGCAGAGCCAGCACTGTAGTCTTTGCTCTTTGTCCCCATGGGATGGTGACAAGCACCAGCTGAAGAGAGACTGACCTGGGTTCAGATTACAGCTCCCTGACTTCTGAGCCCAGTGACCTGGGAAGGTGTATTCAAGCTCTGTGCCTTGGCATCTCCATGGATTTACTGGGATGAGTTAATGAGATAGGCCTGTGTGACGCTGCATAATAAACCCTCAAGTATTGGTAGGTATTAGCTCTGTCCCTGGCTGTGCTTCTAGAAGGGACCCAGGCCTGCTGACACTTGGAGATCCATTTCTGACTTTGAAGAGCTCTGAGTCAAATTTGTTGTTTTAAGTCCCTGAAATGTGACACTAGCAATAGGTCAAGGCCAGCCTCCCCTTCTCTGAGAAGCTGTCAGGCCTGCCCTCACAGCAGAGCTCGTGGTTGGGAATGGCTCCCGTCGGCGTCAGTGAAGCTAGCAGAGCACATGAGCCCCAGTGCTGCCAGGTAGCTGAGCTGGGGGAGAGCTCTGGGGAGCGTTGAGTCACAGTGTGAGTGTCCCCTGTGTGTCATGGGCTCTCCAGTAACGGTGAGTAGGATTCTGACTGGAGATGCAGTTATTGACATCAGGAAGAATTGGAAATGGGCCTAGAAAAGACACCCTCTTCTTTGTTTCCTGAGGTGAAAGGCAGTAGGTGTGGACAAGAAGACTGAGTTAGGAATTGGGTGTTTTAATGCATCCTGGGGAATAAGATTGGCAGCTGAGACCGTGGAAAAGGACAAGACATCGTGCAGATAATTCCTTACCAGTCTCAAAGGAAAGAACTGGACAGGACTTTAGAAAATGAACCATATGGAGATATGGGGATACCTAACCAATACTGGCTCTAAGAATCTCCTGGGTGCTGGGGAGTTACTAGGGAGAACTCGAAAAGATTTCAGAGCCAGTCATGGTATCGCATGACTGTAATCCCAGCACTTTCAGGGCAGAGGCAGATGGATATCTCTGTGAGTTGACATAGTCTACATAGAGAGTTCCAGGATAGCTGGGGCTACCCGGAGACCCCGTCTCAAAAAGACAAAAAAAAATTTTTTTTGGCAGTATACATTAATCCAGCAGACAGACTTAGCACAAGCCAGGTGCTGTTCTAGACTCTAGTGATACTGCAGTGAGCAAGCCATAGAGAAACAACCCAGTGTCTTCGTGTAGCCTACATTTGCTTTTAGATAGCATTGGCAGAACACAAAGAGCAAGTGAGGCAGACAAGCCTGATCACTCCATAGAGGCTAAAAACAAAACAAAACAAGAAACCAAAAACATCTAAGTAGTTAGTCATTCATTTCCAGTGGTAAAGCCAGAATTCTTGCAGTTGGGGGTTGGGGAAAATTGCTTTCTTTTTTTTCTTTTTTTTTTTTTTTTTTTTTTTCTGTTTCTTTTTGAGACAGGGTCTCCCTATAGCCCCAGCTGGCCTGGAACTCACTCTGTAGACCAGGCTGGCCTTGAACTCACAGAGACCCACCTGCCTCTGCCTCCCAAGTGCTAGGATTAAAGGTGTGCACCACCACGCCCAGCTCTTTTTTTTTTTTCTTTTAATGTTTTCAGATCTGTCTTTAAATCACATCTATTTAAGGGAATTTTATTAACTCTTGTCTTCAACTATTTTTAGCCATATTTTTGAGGGTTTGGGACATGTAGGCATCAGTAAAGCCTTATTAATTTGATGTCTCTTCAGTAACCACCAGAGAACAGCCAGCTCAGACATTTGGGTTGTGGCCTTCTAAGTCCAAAAGTAAGAGTAGATTATGGAAGTACCAAAAAACAAAACAAAATAAAACAAAAAAAGCAAACCAACAAAAACAAAACAAAACCATGAGTCAAGCTGCTGGACGTTGTCGATGCGGAGCACACACGGGCGAAGGCTCCCAGGCAAGGACAGAACAGTGTCCCTACCTGCTCAGGAAGACTGGCCATTCCAGGGGCAGCTTTTCTCATGTGTGTTAAAATTCCCATGGCATAAGATAGCCTTGCCCAGCAAGCAGGAGGCAGGGAGAAGTTGGTGGGATATTGTGAAATGTGTTTGAACATGTGACAGTGTATCACAGCTTCCAATTACCAGCAGACTCAGATGTTAGGAAGGTCACCGGCTCATTCACCTGAGCATTACTTAATCTGACCAAAAGCCCACAAGATTACAGGCTGGAAGAAGAAAGCTCTCATTACCATGTAATGCTTTCCCTTCAAGCCTCATTTTAATACTATAAAATCTGATTTCAGAAATGTCATAATTAAGATTTTCATAAAAGAAACATTTAATACTATTTAAATACATAATGGCTCCCAGTGCACACATCATAAACCAACTAAAGTGGGCTCTTCCCTGACCGGGCTGCCTTTACTTAGCCCTAAGGTGCAGTATTGCCAGACCAACTTATTAGTTATACAAAAATAATTATGGCTTTATTATAATCTCACCTTATTAATCAGAAATATTAACCTGGTTAATCATGTGCTGTAGTCATGGGGCTCTGGTAACTGGTGGCTGTTTTTAAATAGGAAACCTTTCCTGAAAAGATGAGTATCCGCTAACTCCAGGATGCCTTAAAGAACATGCTGGAGAATCTGAGGCCACTGAGAAAGAGGAGTTTGGAAGCACTCTGCTCTTCAGAGACGACTCTGAAGGCACAGCCACCTTGGATGGGTAGCTTATTACGTAGGCACTTGTAAGGCTTGTATGAGACTTGGTAATCACAGGCAGTGCTGAGTTTTGACCCAGCAGCTCCCCGACACTGGGAAGAAGGATGGCATGCAGACATTTCTGAGTCCTGTCCTTTCTGGGGTCCAAAGGGTTGGGTTTGAGCTTCAGTAAGAAGTAGAAGTTGTTGGGTCTAAGCCTATGCCAGGATTTGCCTGACTGGCATCTTCCTCCTTACACCAACCTGTTAGGTTTGCATTACCTGCATTTTATGGATGAGGAAATGATCCCAGAGGGTAGCCATAGTGTCAGGAAACTTAGACTTTTCTTAACCTAATTCATTTTTTGGTGGTGCTGGGGCGGGAGGGCAGTTGGCCAGGCTCTGGCCTTCACAGTGATCAGGGTAAAAAGGCCAGACCCCCTCTGATGCTTAGCATCAATTCCACAGTGCTCAAACCCAGGGCTTCACTCATTGCTAGTCAAGCACTCCACCTCTGAGTTACAATCCCAGCTCAGATTAGATTTTAGTTCACATCTGAGTTCTGTGCGTTGGTGCCTGTTCACACACATACCCACAGCCATCCTAGGCAACCTAGTCAGTGCACAAGTTCGCAGATGTTTTTGGAAACTTGGCTTCCTCTAACTTCTTTCTGGGGCCATTCTTGACACTCACCTTGCATATATCTGTCCCAGAAATCTGTTCCCTGCGTAAGAAGGGACCCCTACTATGTTGTCAGTTCTAGGAAAGAGGGGCTCACCCACTCCTTTCTCACATTTGCCTTAGCCCACAGTGGAGTGCTGTGGTGGGCAGAATCATGATCTCCCCTCAAAAATGTCTTAACACCCCTGGGAACCTACCACTAGGTTATATGACTAGAAAGGAGAATTAGGTTGTAGATAGATAAGGTTGCTAACAAGCTGCCCTTAACATGGAGTGCTAAATATGGAAGAGGAGGCAGAGTAATGCAATGTAGTCTGCCTGGCAGCTTGCTGGGCCTTGGGAATGAAAGGAGGCCATGAGCCAAGGAATGTTGACAGCTCATAGAAGCCAGAAGCACCATAACTGGATTCTTCCCCTAGAGCTTCTACAAGGGACCCAGGCCTGCTGACACTTGGAGATCCATTTCAGACTTTAATGAGCTCTAAGTCAAATTTGTTTTAAGTCACTAAAATGTGACACTAGCAATAGATCAAAGCCAGCCTCACCTTCTCTGAGAAGTTGTCAGGCCTGCTCTCACAGCAGAGCTCATGGGTAAGAACAGCCAACATCAGCTCAGCCTCAAGTTAGCAAAGCACAGGTTGGAGGAGAGGCCTGGTGGAAGCTGCTGGGCTGCAGGTGTGAGCAGACCCGCCAGCTAGGTCTCGGGTTCCCCTCTGTGTTTATTGTGTGCCCTTTAAAGGCTAAGGACAGCTCTCCCTGCCTCCTGTGCATGCTGCTGTGAGCAGTGCCTGAGGTGTGTGGCTCACTGCTGCAGCTTCTGTTCTAGGTGGTCAGTTGGATGGAATTAGGGCCTTCTGGGTTGTTGTTGGCTTTCAAGATGGTCTCACTCTAACCTAGGCCAGCATGGAACTCTGTCTGAGATCCAGTCTGCCTTGAACTTGCAGCAATCCTCCTGCCTTGGCCTCCCAAGTGCTGGGATTGCAGGCCTGAGGCACAATAACTGGCTACTGTTTTTACTTGAATAATTAATTTACTGTTAAGTACATCCATGTGACAGCATTATTTCTAAATGCAGGTGATAAGAAAATCCAGTTAAGCAAGTGATTCACTGAAATGTCAATTGGTGTTCTGTTGTCTTTCTGGTAAGCACAGCATATTAGAGCCAAGGGGACCTTAATTAGACCACCTCGTGTAGGAAGGTTGCTTTTTATGCCAAACAGAACAGGACCACACGGCCCTGCTAAGGGGAAGGAGAACACAGTGCCTGCTTTGCGGACACTGTGGAGAACTGATCCCTTGGCGCAGAGGCCAGCTGGCTACTTCCCGTAGCCTGACCTGGGTGGTACTTCCAACTCAGGCCCTTAGCCTGGACCCATGAGACACGTGTTCCACTCTTGGCCATGACTTCCCACCTGCCCAGAGACTGCTGAACCCTGGACAGGAATTTCAGGCTGATGGCTGTTGGCCTGTCTTCAGCCTTGTGGACCCAGATTGGTGGTCCACAAGGGGACCTCTTTCCAACCCACTGGCCACTCGAATGAAATGCAGGCCTACCTTGGCCTGTATGCACGCAATAATTAATAAAAATAACGGCCAGGAATTATGTGCTGTTACTATGAAATTCAAATTTATTCCTTGTTACAGCCTGCTTTTTTTTTTTTCTTTTGGTCTTTTCGAGACAGGGTCTCCCTGTAGCCCCAGCTGTCCTGGAACTTGCTCTGTAGACCAGGCTGGCCTTGAACTCACAAAGATCCGCCTGCCTCTGCCTCCCAAGTGCTAGGATCAAAGGTGTGCGCCTGCTTTTATAAACTAAATGATGTCAGTTCCCAGAGCCAATCATAGGCCCCTCAACTCCACGCCACTGCACACCATTGCCCCACCCAGCTAGGCCACGTTGTTTGCTCCTCCTTGGGGCAGGATCAGACCCTCGGCCTGGCCATGTGGTGCCCTGAGGGATGCTAGCTGAAAACTAGCCTGCAATTCAAACTGGATCTTCCTACAAACAACCTCATCTGTTTTCTAAAGAAGCACTTCAAGTGGCTGAGAGAGAAAGAAGTCAGACCACTAGAAATGGAACTCTTGAATGGGCCGGGTCTAGGTGTCATTGTCTTGCTGTGACACAAACACTCCAGCCAAAAACAACTTGTGGGAGAAAAGGGTTTATTTGCCTTATATTATGGGTTTTTTTGTTGTTTTGTTTTGTTTTTTAATTTATATATTTTTCAATCCAATCTAGACCCGTGTCCCCCCCATTCCCCCACCACACCAGAGCTCATGCATTCTGCTAAACATGCTTTTCATCTCTTTCTCAGTCTTTCTCAATATTCTCCATGTGGAAGTTGACTGTTTTGAGTAGAAGTTCACTGTTTCAGTCAGTTCTTCGATGCAGTCCTTTCTGTTGTTTTGTTGTTTCCAATATGCATCACTCCCAACGCTTTGGACAAAAAGCTCAAGGGCGTGCACAAGAAATGCTTACAACTAGGTAATGGCACTAGCATCCACAGATGAGGGATACTGTTCATCGTTTGTTTTCTGGGACGTGTTACTTCACTCAGCATGAGTCCTCTAGCTCCAGCCATTTTCCTGCAAAGTCCATGATTGATGTTGTCTTTCTTTACTGCTTCATAGAACTCCATTGTATAATGTACCACATTTTCTCTATCACTCACCCATCAGTTGAGGCATTTGGGTTGTTCCATCTCCTTGCTTATTGTGAGGAGAGCTGAAATAAACATGGCCATGCATGTATCTCTGCATCGGGTGAGTCTTGAGGGTACAGCCCAGGAGTGGTATGGCTGGGTCGGGTGGCAAGTTCATTCCAAGTCTTCCAAGGGTCTCCACACTGCTTCCATGAGTGGTTGTAAGATTTTACATTCCCACCAGCAGTGGATGAGTGTTCCCCTTTCCCCACAACCTCTCCAGCGACTTGGTATCATTTGTTTTCTTGATCCTAGCCGTCTTATTGGAGTGAATGATATCTTTAAAGTGGTTTTGATTTGCATTTCCTTTAATGATTAGTGATGTTGAACACTTCTTAAGGTGTTTCTCAGCCATCTCTAATTCCTCACTTGTGAAGTCTGTTCAGCTCTTTGCTCCATCTATTGAGTGGATCATTTGTTTTCATTCTTTGTTTTTTGAGTAGTTTATATATTCTGGCAACATTTGTCAAATGTTTCTGCTGTGGTTTCCTCCCACTCTGTGGGATTTCTCCACTTCCTTGATATTCTTTTGATATACAGAAGCTTTTGAGTTTAATGAGTCCCATTGTCATTGTTGACCTTAATTCTTGCACAGCTTCTGTTCTGATTTAGAAGTCTTTTCCTATGCCTATGTTTTTAGTCTGCTGCCAACTTTTTCTTCTTTTGCCTTCAGAGTTTGCGTTTCATGTTAGGTCTTTGATCTGTCTGGAGTTGACTTTTGTGCAGGGCGAGAGGGTAGGGGAATTTCATTTCTTCAAGTAGGTTATCCAGTTTTGTTTGTTTTTTTTATCTCTGTGTGTATGAATGTACTGTCTGCATGCAAGTGTACCCATGTCGTGCATTGCCACGGAGGTCCGAAGAGGTCTCGGATTTCCCCTGAACTGGAGTTCTCCTGGAATTGGAGTTTCAGATGGTTCTCGCTGCCATGTGGTGCTGGGATCGAACCCAGGTCCTCTGTAAGAGCAGTCGTGCTCTAACCGCTGAGCCATCTCTTCCAGCCCAAGTGGTGATCCAGTTTTGCAGCCATTCTTGTTGAAGATGCTGTCTTTTCTCCTTGGCTTTTTGGCCCCCTTGTCAAATATAAGATGTGCGAAATTGTATGTGCTCAGATTTGAATCTTCAGTTTTGTTCCATTGGCAACAGGCCTGTTTTTGTGCCAGTACCATCACTTTTATGACTATACCTGTGGTATAGCTTGAAGTCTTGTATAGAAGAATCCCCCCTGTGTAGCTCTTTTCACTCAGGGTTGTTTTGGCTATTCGGGTCTTTTGTTTTTCCAAATGAATTTAAGGACTTGTTTTTTCCAAGCCTGTGAAGAAACTCTTGGGGATTTTGATTGGAATTGCATTAAATCTATACAAGAGTTTGGTAGAATGGACATTTTTACGATGTTATTTTCCCAATCCATGAGCATGGGAGTTTTCCATCTTCGGATGTCTTCTTCTTCATTCTTTTTTAAAGTGTTTAAAGTTTTTTTGTAGAGATCTTTGGTGTCTTTGGTTAGTTTTGTTCCTAGGTATTTTATTGTTTTTGAGGCTATTAGTGGGAAGGTCTCTTTGAATCTTTTCTCCAGTTGCTTGTTGTTGGTGTAAAGAAAAGCCATTGGTTTTTTTAGGTTAATTTTGTATCCTCCACTTTGCTGAAGCTTGTAATCATTTCTAGGAGTTTTCTGGTGGAGTTTTAGCATCCCTCAAGTAAACAATCACTAGCAAATAGGGATAGCGTTTGACTTCCTCTTTTCAATTAGTACTCCTTTAATTTCCTTTTCTTGCCTTATTGCTCTAACAAGTGTTTTCAAGGACTATATTGAAGAGGAGTGGTGACGAGGGGCAGCCTTGCCAAGTTCCTACCTTTAAAGGAATGTTTCTGCATTTCCCATTTAGGATGAATTGGCTGTGGGTTTCTGTTTGGCTTTGATTACATTGAGGAATGATCCCTCTAATCCAATTCCTTCTAGGACTTTAAGCATGAAGGGATGCTGGATTTTGTCAAAGGCTTTTTCAGCATCAATTGACATGATGGTGTGGTTTTTGTCTTTTGATCGATTTCAGTGTTTTGATGTTTATTGATGTTCATATGTGTGAACCATCCCTGCATCTCTTATGAATCCAACTTGGTCATGAGGATGATCGTCTTCTTGAGGGGTCTGTATGCGATTTGCATATATCCTGTTTAGAATTTTGGCATGTGTTTATTAGGGAGATGGGTCTATAAGTCTCCTTTTTAGTTGTATCTTTGCCTGGTTTTAGTAATAGATGTGATGCTGGCTTCATAGAAGAAATTTGGGGAATTGCCTCTGTTGTATCCTTCTAAACACGTTTCAGTACTAATGGTTGTTAGGTCTTTAGAATGTTTTATAGAATTCTGCCATGAAACCGTTCTGGGCTGGGCTTTTTTAGTTTGGGAGGTTTCTTACTACATCCTCAATTTCTCATATATTATAGGTCTGATTAAGCTGTCAATCTCCTTTTTGGTCGAGGCTTTCAGGTGATTCCCAGGATTTCAGATATTCATACCATTTCTTCCAGGTTTCAAACTTGGTAATAGTATAGGTTTGAAGTATTCTTCGTTATGATTTCTGGATGTTTTCCTTGGTTGTGATATTTCCTTTTCATTCACGGATTGTATTGATTTGGAGTTGTTCCTTCTTTCTTTGGTTAACTGGGCTAGAGGTCAGTCTATTCTTGTCTTTCAAAGAACAACTTTTGGATTCATTGGATTTTTTTTTTTTTGATATTGTTTCTTGTTTCTATTTCATTGATTACTGCTCTGATTTTATTTCTTTCCTGTCCGTTGCATTTAGGAGTACATCTGTTGTTGCCTCTCAAGTGCTTTTAGCTGTAGTGTTAGATCACTTGTGCTCTTTTTCTGTTTTTTCAATGCAAGCACCCAGGGCTATAAAAACCCTCTTAGGACGCTTTTTAAGGTATCCCATAGGCTTTGTTGTGTTGTATTGTCATGTCATTCAGTTCAGGAATGCTTTCTTTCTTTTTTTTTTTAATTTTTATTTATTTTTTATGTGTATGAATGCACTGTCAGCATGCAGGTTGTGCACACCGTGTCATGCAACTGCGAGGTCAGAAGAGGATGTTCAGGGATTCTCCGTGGAACTGGAGTTAAAGACAGTTCTTCAGCCGCCATGTGGATGCGGGTGGGGGATCGAACCTGGTCCTCTGCAAGAGCAGTCAGCACTCTTAACCGTAGTCATCTCCCGCCCTATTTCTTTCTTTATCTCTTTAGCTTGACCCATTCATTATACAAGAATGTGTTAGTTTAGTCTCCGTGTGTTCTTGTAGCAGTAGGCTTACTCTGGTGTATGTTTTGAGTTTTATTGCACTGTGGTCTGATAGAATGCATGAAATTATTTCAATCTTTTTGTATTGTGGAGATTCTCTGTGTCCAGTATGTGGTCGATTTGAGAATGTTCCATGGGGTGCTGAGTGTAGTAAGTGTATTCTCTGGTATTAGGTGAATCTTCGGTAGAGGCTCATGAAAGTCCATGGGTATCATATCATTCATTCAGATGTCTCTCTGTTTAATTCTTTGTCCTGTTGACCTATCAAGGACTCAGTGGGGTATTTGAAATCCCTACTATGAGGTGTACTGGGGTTAGTTGTACTTGTGTCCTGGAGAATTGTCTTTTATAAAGTTTGGTGCACCAGAGTTTGGGGCATATATATTCATAATTGTGAAATCTTTCTTGGTGAATTGTTCCTTTGATAAAAATGTAATGGCCTTCTTTGTCTCTTCTGATTTCTTTTACTTTGAAGTCTATTTTTTCTGATATTTAGTCCATTAATATTTAAGGTTATGACTGATAGAGTTTGTGTTGCTTCCTTTGCTTGTTATCTATTTGCAGTTTGGGTTTATGATTTTTACTTCTGCAGTTATGCTTTTATATGATTTCTCTTTCTAGGTACCTGGGGATGGTTTCTTTCTTTCTGTCCTTTGTATTGCTTCAAGTATTCTCTGAAGGGTTGGTTTTCTGGACATGTATTCTTCAACTTGTTTTATGTCATGAAAAGTTTTTCTCTCTCCTTCAATTATAATCGACATTTTTGCTGCGGTAAATAACCTGGATGGCATCTTTTCCTTTAACACGGGAATGCTTTGCTCCATGTTCTTCTTGCAATTGAGAAGTCAGTTATAATTCTGATAGTTTTCCCCTTATAGGTCACTTGTTGTTTCTCCTTGTGGCTTTAAGGATTTTGTCTTTGTTTTGGGTGTTCTAGCATTTTAACTATGATGTGGCATGGAGAATTCATTTCTAATCTTGTCTGTTTGGAGTTTTATGTGCTTCTTGTATTTGTATTGGTTTGTCTTTTTTTTTTTTTTGTAGTTGGGAAGTTTCATCTATTATTCTGTTGAAGATCTGATCAATACCATTCTCTTGGGATTCTTCTCCTTCCTCTATTCCTTATGATTGGAGATTTGATCTTTTCATCGTGTCCCACAGTTCCTGGTTGTTTCACTTTTGTGTAGTTTTAATTTTTTTCATAATCTTTACTTGAGGTTTTTAGTTTGTGTTTGTTTATCTTCCAGGTCTGATATTCTTTGTTCTGCTTCCTCCATTCTGCTTCTGAGGCTTTTTCCATTCCTTTCCTCTTGATTGGATGAGTGTTTGATTTCCTTTTTCATTTCCTCTTCTGATTTCTTTAGTATTTCTACTTCTTTTTGGAGCTTCTCAATCTCTTCCTGTAGCTCTTTGCTTCGCTGGTTGGCTTCCTTATCTTTCTCAGCATGGGATCTTTTCAGTGTTTCCAGTTCCTTCCAGAGTTTGTCACTCTCTCTCTCTAGGTCCTTCTTGAGTTCTTCATTCTCTTTTCTTAGTTCTTTGATCTGCTCTTTATAATCTTGTAGTTCTTTAAATATGTTCCCAATTGTGTTTCGGATATCTGTGTCCTGGGCTGTCCCCAGGGTGATCCCACTGTAGGAATCTTCCATAGGGTTGGTAGAGCTCATTGTGGGATTATCCTGCCCCTTTCCCATGTTGTCTCTTCTTCGTGTTCCTGGCATGTGGGCTTCTCTTTGCCTGTATTCCAATGTAAGTCCTAAATGCCTCTTCACAGTGTTGAAGGCTTGCTTTGCTTGCCTCCTTCAGATGCCTTCATAATCCCAGTTGGTGGGGGGGGGGCTCTACCTGCACTTCAGCTGGACTCTGGAGATCTCAGATCTCAAGACTCACACAACCCTACCTTTTATACCAGCTGGGAGGATGACTCTGCCCCCACATCCACAAAAGCCAATTAAGCCAAAGACAACTGGATTAACGGATTAACTATATTAAGTTAATCAACAGTCAGCCTTGCTGAAGCACCCAGCTGCTGCCTACCTACTTGCGCTTACCTCAGCTGCTCTCAGGAGATCTCTATTTGCCTTATGTTCTAAGTCACAGTCCCTCACTGAGGGAAGTCAGGGCAAGAACTCAAGCAGAAACTTGAACTAGAAATCATGGAGGGGTGCTGCTTGCCGGCTAAATCGCTGGCTTTCTTATACAGCCTAGGTCCAACTGCCCAGGGAATGGTGCTGTCCACAGTGGGCTGGGCTCTCCCACATTAGTTCGCAATAAAGACAACCCTTCACAGGCCGTTCTGATCTGGGAAATTCCTCCACTGAGACTCCTTTCTCAGATGACTCTAGGTTGTGGGCAATTAAAGCTAACTAGAACAGGGTTCATGAAAGAGAAGAAAACAAAATCTTAGACTAATGGCAAACCAAAACAAAGTTTGAGAGTCTCTTCTGACATTTTTAAAGACATAGACAGCAGTTTATAGTGAAAGTAGCCAAGCATAGTGACAAAATCCTCTATTTTGTCACCAAGGATGATAGTTTATGCACTCTTCCCAGACCCTCTTCTCTGCCAGCTTCTAACCTAAAGAATGCATAGACGCATCATTGTAGGAACAAAGGAGCTACATCATGATTCCAGCCACCCATATTCTCTCTGTATACCCCCTTAGCACAACATTGGGTGGTGCCATCAGCAAGCCCAGTCACATAAGACAGCCCAAGAAGGGTCCCCATCAGAGGCCAGGGTAATCATTCCTGTGAGTTGTCCGCCCTGGCTGGAGTGTTGAGTCCCTTACTCTACCTTCGCACTGTCAAACTCTTTTGCTGACCCAGAGATGCCAGTGTACTGCTTATCCCAACAGACTTGATGCTTTTCCCTCAAGGCCAGAGGCTGAAGACAGGCAGCCTGCCACCACCACCATCCACTGAGAGCGGTCGGGCACATCATTCTGGGGTGCATCTTCCTCATGGATCAGATGATGGAGTGGCGAGGACTAGGGATACATTTTGCAAGGCTTTTCTGGAGATGGTGGTGATATATCTATATATCATCTATCTGTCTATTTATCCATCATCTCACCACCTGTATTTAAGAAAGCTGAGTGCTGAGGAAATGATTTGTTTGCAAAGGCAAACAATTTTATTCGATAAATAAGTTTTGGTAAAAAAAAAAAATTACAACAGGAGTATGGTGGTGCATACCTTTAATCTTAGCACTCGGGAGGTAGAGGCAGGCAGATCTCTGTGAGTTCGAAGCCAGCCTGGTCTACATAGTGATTTCCAGGACAGCTGGGGCTACAGAGAAAGACACTGTCTCAAAATGACAAAAAAAAAAAAAAAAATGCAACAGTTGCAGAACTGTTCAGATAATGAATCTCATTCTCCTAACGCCCGCAGCAAGTGCCCAGGCAGTGCTCTCTGTCCAGGCCCACAGCCAGCGCCCAGGCAGTGTGATCTGTCCAGCCCGCAGCCAGTGCCCAGGCAGTGCCCTCTGTCCAGCCCGCAGCCAGCGCCCAGCAGTGTGATCTGTCCAGCCCACAGCCAGCGCCCAGGCAGTGCAATCTGTCCAGCCCACAGCCAGCGCCCAGGCAATGCCCTCTGTCCAAGGCCCGCAGCCAGCACCCAGGCAGTGCCTCTGTCCTGGCCTGCAGCCAGCGCCCAGGCAGTGCCCTCTGGGCCCACAGCCAGTGCCTAGGCAGTGCCCTCTGTCTGGGGCCGCAGCCAGCACCCAGGCAGTGCCCTCTGTCCAGGCCCGCAGCCAGCGCCCAGGCAGTGTGATCTGTCCAGCCCACAGCCAGCGCCCAGGCAATGCCCTCTGTCCAAGGCCCACAGCCAGCACCCAGGCAGTGCCTCTGTCCTGGCCTGCAGCCAGCGCCCAGGCAGTGCCCTCTGTCTGGGCCCGCAGCCAGCGCCTAGGCAGTGCCCTCTGTCTGGGGCCGCAGCCAGCACCCAGGCAGTGCCCTCTGTCCAGGCCCGCAGCCAGCACCCAGGCAGTATGATCTGTCCAGCCCACAGCCAGCACCCAGGCAGTGTGATCTGTCCAGCCCACAGCCAGCGCCCAGGCAATGCCCTCTGTCCAGGGCCCACAGCCAGCACCCAGGCAGTGCCCTGTGTCCTGGCCTGCAGCCAGCGCCCAGACAGTGCCCTCTGTCTGGGCCCACAGCCAGCGCCTAGGCAGTGCCCTCTGTCTGGGGCCGCAGCCAGCGCCCAGGCAGTGCCCTCTGTCCAGGCCCGCAGCCAGTGCTCAGGCAGTGCGCTCTGTCCGGCCCGCAGCCAGCGCCCAGGCAGTGCGCTCTGTCCAGGCCCGTCTTCTCTTTTATCTCTTTTGTCTCCTGATTCCTGTCAGTGTTCTTTAGGAAAAGCATATAAAAGTAAACCTTGAAAGGAGACTTGTCTATTTAATGGTTCTGAATACTGACGAAATAGAAAAGTAACATTTATGAAAAGTCTGTTTGTCTCTAAAATAACCCAAATTCAACTCTTTTTTTTGTATATTTTTATTGATTTCTGTGTATTTCATATAGAACATCTTAATCATTTAAAAAATTTTTTTATTTTATTTCTTATGTGTATGAATGTACTGTCTGCATGCAGGTTTGTGCACCCATGTCATGCAATGCCGTGGAGGTAGGAAGAGGGTGTCGGATTCCCCCGGAACTGGAGTTAAAGATGGTTCTCAGCAGCCATTTGGGTGCCAGGGATTGAACCCAGGTCCTCTGTGAGAGCAGCCAGCGCTCTTAACTGCTAGGCCATCTCTCCAGCCCAATCTTAATCATTTATCTCTTCCTCCCAAATTCAACTCTTACATACAGCCTGTTTATGAATCTGCCTGAAGTTAAATTGCAATAATTAAGAGAAATAACATTGTTTATTAGACTAAGTGGCAAAGCATAAATGGCAGTACTGCAGCACTTGTGTAAGAAAAAGCCATTTTATAGAATATTCTCAAGGACATGCTAGAATCATCCATTGGGTTCCAATCAAAGAACCCATTAACTGGCACCTTTAAAATCATTACTGACTAGGGAATTTTAGAAAATTGCTGAGACTTCCATTAGGCTCTTCTTTTGTTGGGAATTGTTGTCAGAGAATTAGGAAAAATGAAGAATTATATTACTAATTACAGAATGAACATGTAGGATATCTTACAGTGCTTCTGATGCCACACATAGTTATTGAGCATGATGTGCAAGGCACAAGGTGAACCAACAGCCCCATGGGCAGGGAAGGGATGGCAGAAACCCGAGTGGCTCTATGCTAGATGGCTGTTTTGAGGGTTCTGAGATTCAAGCTGCACGAAGAGTCCAGAGAAGGAAGTAACTCTAACGAAGATCAAAGAGAACAGATTCATGCTCTTAGAATGGGTGGTGGTCTAGTTCTCTTCTCCATTGCTGTGACAAACACTTTCACCAATATCAACTTGAGGAGGAAAGGGTTTATTTGGTTCACAACTCTTGGGTCCCAGGGTGGGAACTCAGGACAGGTATCTGGAGACAGGAGCTGAAGCACAGGCCATGGAAGAACACTGCTTACTGGCTCGCTCCTCTGGTGCATGCTCAGCCTGCTTTCTTTTTTCTTTCTTTTTTTCCCCCCCCCTTTGGTCTTTTTGAGACAGGGTCTCCCTGCAGCCCCAGCTCTCCTGGAATGCTCTGTGTAGACCAGGCTGGCCTTGAACTTTCAGAGATTCACCTGCCTCTGCCTCCCAAGGGCTGGGATCAAAGGAGTGTGCCACCACACCCACCTGCCTAGGCTGCTTTCTTTCTTCTTTTTTTTTTTTTTTCAAAAGCAATTTTTTATTGAAGCTTTATGCATTTCATACAAAATTTCAAATCAGGAGCTGGAGAGATGGCCTAGCGGTTAAAAATGCCGACTGCTCTTGCAGAGGACCCGAGTTCAATCCCCAGCACCCACATGGCGGATGAGAGCCGTCTTTAACTCCAGTTCCAGGGGAATCCGATGCCCTCTTCTGATCTCCTCGGCATTGTACGACACGGATGCACAGACCTGCATGCAGACAGTACATTCATACACATAAAGAATAAATAAAAAAAATAAAAAAAACAAAATTTCAAATCGAATCTAGACCTGTGCCCCCTCCCTAACCCCCTACCCCACCAGAGCTCATGCACTCATGCCAAACATGTTTTTCATCTTTTTCTCAGTCTTTCTCAAAATTCTTGATTCAGAAGTTTACTGTTTCAAGCAGAACTTCACTGTTTCAGTCAGTTCTTTGACCCGGTCTTTTTGTTGTTGTTGATGGTGGTGTTATTCCTTCCAATATGCATCACTCCAAAATACGCACATATGCATGCCACATATAACATAGGTTTTAGCATCTTCAGCTTATGATTTTTTTTTTTTATAGGCTGAAAGATGTCATGTTTGAAGTCTCCTCCTTGGCAAGCCCAAACCACCATTAGTTCTGTCCTTGTGTTCCACACTGGGGTTTTCCCCTACCATGGTCACCAAATGAGGTCCAGTAAGCACCACATCCTGTCTTGATCTTCCCATATTGGTCTCCATGATACAGCCTGGGTAGTCCAACAATGGCAGTCTGAAGGGGCTGAAACCCCAGTAGTAGCTCAGACCACAAGTTGGATGTCTCAGCAGTCCCCATCTGGCATTGAAGATTTGGGGGATTCTTGGAGAGACATGAGTCTTCAGTCCATATTGGAGGGTTGAAAAGCTCTGTCTCATGTTAGGCTGCTTTCTTATACAATACGGAACCACCTGCCCCAGGGGTGGCACCACCCACAGTGGGCTGGGCCCTCCTACATCACTCGACAATCAAGAAAATGCCCTAAAGACTTGGCCACAGGTCAGTTCAATGGAGGAAATTCTCCAATTGAGGCTCCCTCAACCCAGGTATGACAAGTTGACACTAAAGCTATCTAGCACTGGTGGAGATTCAACCAGCATCCTCATGTGCTCAGCACTCTGCTGCTGAGAATTTCCCAGCTCTGGGTAGAATGTTTTACATGCAGATACTGAAGGTGTTTATTAGAGGGAGGCAAATGGGCAGAGATACCAAGAACAGGGCTGTGGCTGAGTTGTTGAGGGACAGTGGGTGGAAAAGTGCTGGGAAAATCAATCCCAGATGAATGGAAAGGGGCCTTGAGGCATAAGGAAGGCAGGTGCAGTGTTCCACAGGGGTAAACAACAGCAGTGCCTAGGCCTCAGGAAGTTGTTCAGACCTCATTCCACTCTGTAGCAGTTGTGCGAGGGTGCATGATGCTTCTCAGCCTGTCTTCTCATCATGATGAAAGGTGGCTGCATAACAGAGACTTTTTTCTTTGAGACAGGGTCTCCTGCAGCCCCTATTGGTCTCAGATGCTCTGGGGAACTGAGGACAATCTTGGACTCCTGATCCTCCTGCCTGTACTAAGTACTGGGATCACAAGCGTGCACCACCATGCATTAAGTGTAGCTGTGACAGATGGTGAGTGCTTAGTAAATATCATCATTTTCACTAACTGGGAATGGAGTTAGGTATCTCTCAGGAGGCAGTAGGGTAGCTAGGAACACATTTGTATTCCATCTTTACCACTCACCAGCTGTCATGTACAAACTACTCTTAGAACACTTTTCTTAAGAAAATTTTTATTTATTTGTGGATAAGGGCATGTGCCACAATGCATGTATGGAAGTCAGAGGACATTGCTGACTTTTTCCCTCTATATGGATCCCAGGGATTGAACTAGGGTCATCAGGCTTGGCAACAAGCATCTTTACCTCTTTAGCCATCTTGCTGGCCCTTTATCCCACTTTTTGTGGCTGTGAAATACATAGTATCAATACCTCACCATGGAGCTGCCATGAAAGTGAGGAATACACATAGTGTGTGTGCTTGATCATGCTTTAAGTGCTCAGAAAATACTAGTTATCAGGTGAGGGGTGGGTGCAGAGTGGAGGCAGGCTATGCTAGTGGAGGAGAGATAGAGCAGGCAACTGGGTGCGAATGGCCAGACCTAGGGAGAACACTCAAGGCAGGGAAATCTCAATGAGTCGCTGGCAGATACCTGCCAGGAAATGGCTAGAAGGTAGGAGTTGGCCCTGGGAAGTATCAGACAAACCTATAATATAGGTGGATGCTTCAAAGTGTCATTGAGTCGGGTGTGGTAGCACGTGCCTCTGCTTCCAGCACTTTAGAGGCAGAGAGACAAATCTCTGACTAGCCTGGTCTACATAGTGAAGTCTATCTCAAAAAAAGTTTTCTTGGGGGGGTGCTAGAAAGATGGCTCAGTGGTTAAGAGCACTTGTTCAATTCCCAGCACCCACATGGTGGCTCACAACTCTAACTCCAGTTCTAGGGGATCCAACACTCTTTGGCCTCCACAGGTACCAGGCACACACATAGTGCACATACATACACGCAGGCAAAAAACTCATACGCATAAAAAGTAAATGTCAAAAAATGTCATGAAAAAGTCAGGGGGCTACTCTAAACAAAGAGACTAAGGGTTATAATTAACAATAATGCACGAAGTTTTAACCAGTTTTAAAAAAATGTTATTGAAATTGTAAGGTTGACAGGCTTGCTGCTGCCCACCCTTGGCGGGCACCTGCCACCCACCACTAGAACCATAGAGAGGAACTGTGTGTGTGGATAGAAGGACAGCCAGTGGCACACACTTGTCATCCAGGTGGGTCTCTAGCACACAGGCTTGCTGCTGCCCACCCTTGGTGGGTACCTGCCATCCACTGGTAGAACCATAGAGAGGAACTGTGTGTGTGGATAGAAGAACAGCCAGTGGCACACAGTTGTGTCCAGGTGGGTCTCTAGCACACAGGCTTGCTGCTGCCCACCCTTGGCGGGCACCTGCCATCCACTGCTAGAACCATAGAGAGGAACTGTGTATGTGGATACAAGGACAGCCAGTAGCACACACTCGTCACCCAGGTGGGTCTCTGGTGCACAGACTTGCTGCTGCCCACCCTTGGTGGGCACCTGCCACCCACCACTAGAACCATAGAGAGGACCTGTGTAGGTGGATAGGAGAGCTGGTGGGATCTGGCATGCAGGCCAAAGGAGTACCCCCCTTCCCAACCCCCCACCCAATCCCCTGCTCAAGCTACTGGTACTGTGGTGGAAAGTACAAGCTGCTGGTGCTGTGGCTTACTGTGGTTGGGACAATCCAGCAGTGTCAGTGATTCTAGGCTGCACAACCAAAGCTGAGGAAGAAACTATCAGGAAGCAAATTGAGTGACCAACCAGTCCTCCATATTAACATTTGGGATTAGCAACAGAAGGCAAACAAAGGGGGTGAAAAATACACATGCCAAAGACACAACGGAAAAACAACAATATGGGAAAAGCTCATAATAATTCCCCACCGAACTCAACCAATCCTGTAGAAGATACCAACAACAAGAATTCCCTGAAGGAAACCAAGACACTGACCTTAGAAAAACAATTGTAGACATATTCAAAGACTATAAAGAACAAATCAGAGAACTAAAGGGAGAGAATGAAAAACTCGTGAAGGAACTAGAAAGAAAGAATGATAAACTCTGGAAAGAACTAAAGGGAGAGATTGACAAACTGAAAAGAACTAGAGGAAGCAAAATACAAACTCTGACAAGAACTACAGGAAGAGAAATACAAACTCCGAAAAAAACTAGAGGGAGAGAATGACAAGCTCCAGAAGGAAGTGGAAACACTGAAAAGATTTCAGGCTGAAAGGAAAAAAGGAAACTGACCAGGGAAGCAAGGAGCTACAAGAAGAGAATGAAAAGCTCCAAAAGGAAGTGGAAATACTGAAGAAATCACAAGATGAAATGAAAAAGGAAATTGAACATTCATCTAATCAGCAGGAAAGGATGGGAAAAAGCCTCAGAAGCAGAATGGATGAAACAGATTAAAGAATATCAGACCTACAGGATAACACAAGAGCAGCTAGAAACCTCAAGAAAAGATTATGAAAAATTAAAAAAAAAAAACACAGGAGTGGAATAACCAGGAAATGTGGGACACCATGAAAAGACCAAACCACATCATAGGGATAGAGGAAGGAGAAGAATCCCAAGAGAATGGTATTGATCAGATCTTCAACAGAATAACAGAAGAAAATTTCCCCAAACTGAAAAAAGACAAACCCATACAAATACAAGAAGCATGTAGAACAACAAATAGACAAGACCAGAAAAGAAATTCCCCATGCCATATCATAGTTAAAACACTAGATGCTCAAAACAAGGACAAAATATTGAAAGCCACAAGAGAAAAACAACTTTACAGATAAGGAGAAAACCCATCAGAATTCTAGCTGACTTCTCAGTCCAAACTATGAAAGCCAGAAGAATATGGACCAAAGTATTCCCAGTGCTAAATGACTTTAGATGCCAACTCAGATTACTATACCCAGCAAAAACGTCAATCATAGTTGAAGGAGAAAGAAAAATCTTTCATGACATAAACAAAATGAAAGAACACACGTCAAAAAAACCAACACTTCAGAAAATACTCGAAGCAATTCAAAGAACAGAGGAAAGGAGCAACTGTCCTTAAGCAACCCAAGAGAGAAATTAACAAAAGCATGACAGAGTAAATAAATACTTATACCAAGAATGCAAATGAAAAATAAGTTGAAAGGAAACAACACACATCTCTCAATAATAACCTTAAATATTAATGGTCTAAACTCCCCAATCAAAAGACATAGACTGGGAGAATGGATTAGGAAACAGAATCCATCTATATGCTGCCTACAAGAAACTCATCTCACCCTCAAGGACAGACACCACCTTAGAGTGAAAGGATGGAAAAAATATTCCAAGCAAATGGTACCAAAAAGCAAGCAGGAGTGGCTATTCTAATATCAGACAAAATAGACCTCAGAGAAAAATAAATCAGAAAAAGACAAAGAGGTCATTATATCCTTATCAATGGAACAATTAACCAGGTAGATTTTACAATCTTAAATGTTTATGCACCAAACTCTGGTCCACTGAACTTTATAAACACAACCCTTCAGGACCTCAACACACAGATTAATCCCAGCACACTAATAGTGGGGGACTTCAATACCCCACTGAGTCCCTTGGATTGGTCAACTGGACAAAAAATAAATAGACATCAGAACTGAACAATACAATACACCAAATGAAATTCACGGATATCTACAGACTATTCCACCCAAACACCAGAGAATATACATTCTACTCAGCGCCCCATGGAACATTCTCAAAAATCGACCACATACTGGGACACAAAAGAAATGTCAACAAATACAAAAGGATTGAAATTATCCCATGCATTCTATCAGACCACAGTGTAATAAAGCTCAATATTAACACCAGGGTAAGCCTTACTAACTATAAGAACACAAGGAGACTAAACAACACAATCCTGAATAATGAGTGGGTCAGGGAAGAAATAAAAGCATTCCTAGAACTAAACGAAAATGACAATACACCACAACAAAACGTGTGGGATACATTAAAGTCAGTCCTAAGAGGGAAATTTATAGCCCTAAGTGCCCACATTAAAAAAAATAAATAAATAAAGCCGGGCATGGTGGCGCATGCCTTTAATCCTAGCACTTGGGAGGCAGAGGCAGGCGGACCTTTGTGAGTTCAAGGCCAGCCTGGTCTACAGAGCCAGTTCCAGGACAGCTGGGGCTACAGGGAGACCCTGTCTCAAAAAGACCAAAAAAATAAATAAAGAGAACAAATGTGGTGGTTTGAATGAGTGTCCCCCATAGGCAGTAAGTATTCAGACATTTGTCTCCAGTTGGTGGCACTGTTTTTGGAGGTCTTAGAAGGTGTGGCCATGTGGAGGAAGTGCATTGTTGGGGGCAGGCTTAGTAAGTTTTAACAAGCCTCGTGGTCTACAGTTGCTCTCTCTGCTTCCTGTGCTCTTTGTGAGATGTGACCCTTGGCTTCCTGCTCCAGTCTCCAGCTGCCATGCCTCCTGCCACAATGGACTCTAATTCCCTGGAACCGTCAATCATAAGCTCAAATAAACTCTTCCTTTTATAAGTTCCTTGGTCATGGTGCTTTATCACAGCAACAGAAAAGTGACTAATACAGTAATTTGGTACCAGAGAGTGGGCTGTTGCTGTGAAGAACCTGACCATGTGGATGTTTGGAGAAATGTGGAAGACTTTGGAACTTTGGGCTAGAAAGGCCGTTGACTACTGTAAGCAGAGCTTAAAGGGCCATTCTAGTGGAGGCCTGGAAGAAAGCAATGCTGCAAAAGATGTGGATCCAGAGGAGGATGAAGACTTAGGCAGCAACTGGGATATTTTGATAGTCTGGCAGCAGTTTGCCCACAGTCCAAATGCTTGCCTGATGCTAAGTTGAAAAGCTGTGGACTAATGTCTTTGGCGGAGGATATTTCAAGACAGCCTATTGTGGAAATGGTGGCGTGGCTGTTAATGGTGAATATTGTGCAGATGTACAGTGAAAAAGAGCAAATGGGGCAGAAGGAAATGCAGAATGTACAGTTTGGATCTGAAAACTGCACTAGGAAGATTAAAGGTGTGGCCAAGGCATGTGAAGGAGAGGCTCCCTTTCATAAGGAGACTAAAGTGATTAAGGAGAGGCCTGGAGATTTACAAGTAAACAAAAGAATCAGTACCTTCAGGGCAAGACCACACCCAGCTAATCCTCCAACAAGTCCAGGGCAGAGAAAAGTTGCAAATGTGGTTGAAATGGGCCAGGGTCCATCCCAAAATTGCAGCCAAACTTGGCAGTTTCATTCACGTGGTGCTGGCTTTAGAGGCATGAAGTTTGCAAGAGTGAAGGGGTCATCAGTTCTTCCTCCACGGTTTCAGAGAGCTGCCAAGGTCAGGCAGAGTGCAGCAGGGGTGTCCCTGCATAAAGTAGGCCCTAATAGGCCATTGCATGAAGCTGTGAATGTGAAGCCTGGTTGGCAGCGGAGACCCCAAGAAGACATTCGAGATGCCAGACCTGTGAGATATTTGCCAAGGAGAGCTGCATACAGGGAGTGGTACCAGCCTAAGAAAGAGATGTATGTTGCAAGCAAAGCTGGAAGAGCTGAGCCATCTAAGCCCTTTGGAAGTCAAGTCCCAGAAGTCGCACATGGAGCTACTGGACTTGGTGTTTGCCCTGCTGGTTTTCGGTCTTGTTTTGGTCCAGTATTTCCTCACTATGCCTCTATTCCTCCCTTTTGGAATGGGAATGTGTATTCAGTTCCACTGTACATTGGGAGTTTGTAATTTGTCTTTTGATTTTACAGGAGCTTACAGTTAAGAGATTGGCCTGAGTCTCAGAAGAGACTTTGGACTGTAGACTTTTGAATGGCATTGAAACTGGTAAAGACTATGGGGACTTTTAAGGTTGGACTAAATGCATTTTGCATTTTATATGGTCAGGAGCCTATGGGGGCCAGGGAGTGGAATGTGGTGGTTTGAATGAGTGTCCCCCATAGGCTGTAAGTATTCAGACATTTGTCTGAATGGTGGCACTGTTTTTGGAGGTCTTAGGAGGTGTGGCCATGCTGGAGGAAGTGCGTTGTTGAGGGCAGGCTTAGTGAGTTTTAACAAGCCTCGTGGTCTACAGTTGCTCTCTCTGCTTCCTGTGCTCTTTGCGAGATGTGACCCTTGGTTTGCTGCTCCAGTCTCCAGCTGCCATGCCTCCTGCCACAATGGATTCTAATTCCCTGGAACCATCAATCATAATCTCAAATAAACTCTTCCTTTTATAAGTTCCTTGGTCATGATGCTTTATCACAGCAACAGAAAAGTGACTAATACAACAAATAAACGATCTAACACTGCAGCTAAAAACACTTGAGAGACAACAAATGAACCCTAAACCCAACAGATAAGAAGAAATAAAAAAATCAGGGCAGAAATCAACAAAATAGAAACAAAGAAAACAATATAAAAAAATCAATGAATGCAAAAGCTGGTTCTTTGAAAAGATAAACAAAATAGACAGACCTCTAGCCCAGTTAACCAAAAGAAAGAAAGAGCAACCCCAAATCAATAGCATTTGTGAAGAAAGGGGAAACATCACAACAGATAAAGGAAGGATCCAGACAATCATATGAGAATACTTCAAAAACCTATACTCTACAAAATTTGAAAACCTAAGAGAAATGGATGAATATCTGAAATCCTGGGATTCACCAAAGCCTAACCAAGACTTCAAACTATATTACAGGGTTATAGACCTAAAGACAGCCTGGTACTGGCAAAAAAACAGAACCATTGACCAATAGCACAAAATTGAAGACCCAAACTTTGTCATATCTGACAAAGGGGCCAAAAATGCTCAATCAAGGAAAGACAGCGTCTTCAGCAAATGGTGTTGGCAAAACTGGATCAGCATCTGTAGAAGAACAAAATTAAATCCCTACCTCTTGCCCTGTATAAAAATCAACTCCAAGTGGATCAAAGATCTCAACCTGAAACCTGAAACCCTGAAGGTGATAGAAGAAAAAGTCCTCAGCAACCTACAAGACATGGGAGTAGGAAAAGACTTTCTAAATCAAATAGCAGCTGCACAGGAAATAAGGACAACAGCTGACAAGTGGGACCTCATCAAACTCAAAAGCTTTTGTACAGGTAAAGAAACAATCAAGGAAGTGAGGAAAAACCCACAGAGTGGGAGGAAACCTTCACCACTAATACATCTCACACAGCATTAACATCCAAGATATATGAACTACTTAAAAAACAAAGAAGTAAGAAAATAAATGACCTACTCAAAAGATGGAGTAAAGAGATGAACAGATACTTCACCAGCAAGGAAGTAAAGATGGCTGAGAAACATCTCTTTTTTTTTTTTTTTTAATGTGTATGAATGTATTGTCTGCATGTAGGTTTGTGCACCCATGTCATGCAATGCCACAGAGGTCAGAAGATGGTGTCGGATTCCCTTGGAACTGGAGTTAAAGACAGTTCTCAGCCACCATGTGGGTGCTGGGGATCAAACCCGGGTCCTCTGCAACAGCAGTCAGGGCTCTTAACCACTGAGCAATCTCTCCAGCCTGAGAAACAGCTTAAAAAGTGTTAAACATTAATAATTCAGAAAATGCAAATTAGAACCACACCAAGGTATCATCTCACTCCAATAAGACTAGACAAGATCAAGAAAACAAAAGACACCAAATGCTGGAGAAGTTGTAGGGAAAGGGGAACACTCATCCACTGCTTGTGGGAATGTAACCTGGTACAACCATTGTGGAAAGCAGTGTGGAGAACACTTAAAAGACTCAAATGAGCCTACCACCTGACTCAGGCATACCACTCCTGGGTATAATATACCCACAAGTCTCATCCTACCACAGAGATAAATGCACAGCTATGTTTATTGCAACTCTCTTCACAATAGCCAAGAGCTGGAACCAACCCAAATGCCCCTCAACTGATGACTGGATAACAAAAACGTGGTACATCTACACAATTGAGTTCTATGCAGCAGTAAAGAAAGATGGCCATCTCAATTGATGCTGAAAAAGCCTTTGACAAAATCCAGCATCCCTTCATGCTTAAAGTCCTAGAAGGAATTGGATTGGAGGGATCATTCCTCAATGTAATCAAAGCCATATACAGGAAACCCACAGCCAATATCATCCTAAATGGGGAAATGACAGAAACATTCCATTTAAAGGTAGGAACTCAGCAGGGCTGCCCCCTGTCACCACTCCTCTTCAATATAGTGCTTGAAACACTTGTGAGCAATAAGGCAAGAAAAAAGGATTAAAGGAGTACAATTGGAAAAGAGGAAGTCAAGCTACCCTATTTGCTGATGATATGATTGTTTTACTTAAGGGATCTAAAAACTCCACCAGAAAAACTCTAGAAATGATTAAACAGCTTCCAGCAAAGTGGCCAGGAATACAAAATTAACCTAAAAAATCAATGGCTTCTTTACACCAAGAACAAGCAACTGGAGAAAGAATATCAAAGAAGCTTCCCACTCACAAATAGCCCTCATAAAACAACTATAAGATAACCTAGGAACAAAACCTAACCAAAGGCACCAAAGGGATCCTATCAACAAAAATTTTAAACCTTTGAAGAAAGAATTAAGAAGACATCAAAGATTGGAAAAACCTCCCATGCTCCATGGAGTGGGAAAATTAACATTGTAAAAATGTCCATTTTACCAAAACTCTTGTATAGATTTTAACGCATCCAATCAAAAATCCGCAAGAGTTTCTTCACAGGCTGGAAAAAAAAGTCCTTAAATTCATTTGGAAAAACAAAAGACCCCTGAAAAACCCAAAACACCCTGAGCAAAATAGTTATGCTACACAGGGGGAATCTCTATGCCAGACTTCAAAACATATCTACAGGGCTATAGATCAAAAACAGCCTGGTATAACGCACAAAAACAGAACCTTGTTGACCAATGGAACAAAACCAAAGATCCAGATCTGAGCACATACAATTTTCAGCCCACCTCATATTTGACAAGGGGGCCAAGAAGCCACAATAAGAAAAGACAGCATCTTCAACAAGTGGTGTTGGCAACACTAGATCACACACTTGTAGAAGAATGAATTAAACCCCTCACATATCTCCCCTGTAAAAAGTCAACTCCAGATGGATCAAGACCTGAACCGGAAATCCCAAACTCTGAAAGGCAATAGAAGAAAAAAGTTGGCAGCCAGAACTCAAAACATAGGGTAAGAAAAGATTTCCTAAATCAGACCGCAGCTGCGCAAGATTAAAGGTCCGGAAAATTGTATACGAAATGGGACCTCAGTTAAACTCAAAGCTTCTGTACAGCAAAGAATAACAAGGAGTGAAGAAAATCCCACAGGAGGTGGGAAGGAAACCTTCCAGCAGAAACATCGCGTACAAGCATTATATTTCCAGAGTTATATAAACTACTCAAAAAACAAGAAGAAGAAATAAAAATGACCCACTCAATAGATGGAGCAAAGAGGTTGAAGCAGAGACTTCACAGTGGAGGAATTAGAGATGCTGAGAAACAGACCTTAAGAAGTGTTCAACTCACTAATCATTAAGGAAATTGAAATCAAAATAACACTTTCAAGATATCATCTTACTCCAATTAAGATCTGGCTAGGATCAAGAAACAAATGATGACCAAGTTGCTGGAGAGGTTTGTGGGGAAAGGGGAACAACTCATCACTCTGGTGGGTAATGTAAACTTTAATGACAACTTGTATGGAAAGCAGTGTGGAGAATCCTTGGAAGACTTGGAATGAACTTGTCCACCAGCCAGCCCATACCACTCCTGGGCATGTACCCTCAATGACTCACCCACCGCAGAGATACATGTATGGCCATGTTTATTTCAAGCTCTCTTCACAATAGCAAGGAGCTGGAACAACCCAAATCCCCCTTCAAACTGATGAGTGGATAGAGAAATGTGGTACATCTACACAAATGAGTTCTATGCAGCATAAAGGAAAGACGACAAATGGAGCTTTGGCACGGGAAAAGGCTGGAGCTAGAGGACATCAATGCTGAGTGAAGTAACACAGTCCCAGAAAAAACTAAACAAGGAATGGTTCCCTCAATCTGTGATGCTAGTGCAATTATCTAGTTGTAAGTATTTTTTTTGATGGCTCCCTGAGCTTTGCAGGCAGTTGGGAGTGATGCATATTGGAAACACAACAACAACAACAACAACAATCAACAACAGAAAGGACTGTGCATCGAAGAACTGACTGAAACGAGTGAACTTCTACTCGAAACAGTCAACTTCCACATGAGAGAATATTGAGAAAGAACTGAAGAAAGAGTGAAAAGCATGAGCTCTATGGGGTGGGGGAATGGGGGGGGCACGGGTCTAGATTTGTTAAAAAAAATATAAATAAAAAAAAAGAAGGATGGCACCATGAACTTTGCTGGTAAACTTTGCTGGAACTCGTAGCCATTATGCTAAGTGAAGAAACACGAGTCCCAGAAAAAAAAAAAAGGTGAATGGTCTCCCTCATTTGTGGGATGCTAACACCCAAATCCCCAGTTTGGCAGGCAAACTGAGCAACTTTATTATTATAGCTCTTTGTATCTTGAAAGCAACTGTGCTATTGTAATGTGAAACTCCTCTTATGGACTCTAAGAATTGACCTACCACTTGGTGTCAGACATTGTAACTACCATATAGGATGGACAAGATATGTATTCATCAATTTCCTAAAAAAAAAAAAGAGAAAATGAAAAGTTATAATTCTGAATCCCTAAATGTGTCTTGGAATTAACCTATAGTTTATTTTCAGATTTTGTAATTTTGATTTATGTGTGGAGTATATATATATATATATATATATATATGCATATTTTAGAATAATATAATATCAAATGGAATAAAAAAAGAAAAACTTATTCAAAGACCTGACCAAAACAGTAAACTTGTGCATAAAAAGGGTTATAAAAGACTAAGAAAAAGATGCAAGACAGGACTTAACATGTATGACAGAATCCATGAGCTCTGGTGGGGGGTCAGGGGGGCATGAAGGGTGGACATGGATGGAGGAATGAGTCTAAATTTGATTAAGAAATATATGAAATGCGCCCAATAAAAAAATAATTGATAAAAAATTAGCATGTATATAATTAGATGTTTTGGATGTCAAGTCCCTGAATTTTTCATAAAGTTTTAGTATCTGGAAAAAAAATAAATATGCACATCATAGTAAAAAAAAAAAGAAATTGAAGGTCATACCCCACCTAAGTCAGGGATTCCAGAAAGCCAACCGAAGCGTTCTGAGAAAGTCACTCTGTACTGCGTTCCTGCAATTTGAGAAAGGGTTGCTTCAACGCCCTGCTATCATGCCTCACTGGAGGCAAGAACACGGCTCCGGTTTCTCTGCAGATGTGCCTTCTACCAGCCACAGGTCCCGGTTTCTCTGGAGATGCGCCTTCTGCCAGCCACAGGTCCCGGTTTCTCTGGAGATGTGCCTTCTGCCAGCCACAGGTCCCGGTTTCTCTCAAGATGCTCCTTCTGGTACCAGTCACAGGCTTGCCTACACCCTATTCCCCACTTCCTTGCCCCCGAGTTCTTTTTATGCTCATTTCGTTATATGCTTGGGTTTAAAACTGCCACTTCAGTGCTGGTAATCCTGATCCCGACACAAGCAGGCCAGCTACCATACCCAAAATAAATCCCGAGTCATCTTTATCTGAGTCCTATACTCTTGCGCTGGGTCTCCCGTCAATGTGAACCTAATATCTGGTGCTGACGACTTGGATGAGTGTCGAGACTCTGGCCACCTTGGGTTGGGCATAGCTGATGGACTCCAATCAGACTGGCTGCCAGGTAAAGGCTGTGTACCACCATGGATTTGACTTTGTCCAGAGGTATGGTTTTTCCCTTACCTACTTCCTCTCTCTTCTGTTTCTCTGCCTCTCTCTCCCTCTCTCCTCTTCCTCCAAATCTGGTCACTCCAGGACCCACTCACGGCCACGGAATTCCTCTAAAAACCGGTCACTCCTGGACTGCCATCCACAGCCACGGAATTCCTCTGGTTTCTGAGACTGTTGATTTACTGGTCCAGTTACTGAGTGAGTTCATGCCCACCTGAGGGACGGACCTGTTCCTCTGATGCTCTCAAGTACCCCCCCCCTCTTCTCCACATGGCTTCCCATACATCTGAGTCTCTCTCTCTCTCTCTCTCTCTCTCTCTCTCTCTCTCTCTCTCTCTCTCCCATCTCTTTTCCTCTCCCTTCCTTTCCCAGCGGTGGTCACCTCTCTGAGTCACCTGTGGACCACTGGGTCCCTACTCACTCTTCAAAATCATTCTATATCTTGGTCTGGTGTGAGTGAATATCTTTGGAGCTTGGGAATTCCTGAGCACGGTGGCTTTGCTTCCATTTCTCTGGCTGGAGACCTATTTGGGCTCTTGCACTTGGGTCAGTCAAAGTGCTGCATAGCTTCTACTGGGGTACATTATAGGAACTGATTCCAGGATGGCCTGGGTCAGTCCTGTCTCTTTCCTCCAGGGGGTGGGAGAGGGCAGCCTGGGACTGCCACTGGGCTTTGTATCTCTGCAGTGTTGTCCCCCTCCCTTCCTCCTCATAGGAAGCAAAAGAACCTCCCTGGGCCTGAACTGCTGTCCTGCTGGTCTGGCTAGCTGTTCCCTCTGACTCTGTGTGCTGTGTGCTTGTGTTTTAATCTCCAAAACTTTCTAGGCTCTTATATGCTGCTGTGGGACAGAGTTAACTGTAGACAATTGTGGGTGACTCAAACTTATGCAAACTAATTATACTGTACTTCATGGTTTTGGTATTGTCAACCTTTAGAGGGTCTTCTTGCCTTATTAAGACTAAATCTTGTCACCCCATTCTTTACCATGTCATATAATGGAATTGTCTGTAATTAAAACTTTTTAATCATTGACTTGTTTTGATCTCCCTGTAACTTTTGGTTATAGTCAGCTTTGAGTGTGAATGGGATGTATAATCCCAGCTTCCATCACTTGCTGAATTTGAAACCCAGTTAGGGATATTTACTACATTTCTGAAAATGTTCTCAAGTGAAAGCCCTTATGTTTAGCAGTGGTGTATGTAGACAAACACTAAGAATTTCATGGGTGAGTGGGTGTGTACATATGTGTATGCATGGGTATGAAGCACTGCTGACTTTTAAAAATTCTGTAATATAGGGGCTGAAGAGATGGCCTAGCAGTTAAGAGTGCCGACTGCTCTTACAGAGGACCTGGGTTCGATCCCCAGCACCCACATGGCAGCAGAGAGCCATCTGAAACTCCAATTCCAGGAGAACTCCAGTTCCAGGGGAATCCGACACCCTCTTCTGACCTCCGTGGCATTGCATGACATGGGTGCACAAACTTGCATGCAGACAGTACATTGATACACATACAGAAATAAGTGCCAGGCGTGGTGGCGCACGCCTTTAATCCTAGCACTTGGGAGGCAGAGGCAGGCGGATCTCTGTGAGTCTGAGGCCAGCCTGGTCTACAGAGTGAGTTCCAGGGCAGCCAGAGCTACAGGGAGACCCTGTCTCAAAAAAACAAAACAAAACAAAAAACAAAAAAAAAATCTGTAATATAGTTATAAAATATTAAGACTCTATCAGACCATTGATACAACACTTAGTACGAAATTTACAGTGTCATCACTAAAATTGTTTTCAGTATGTTCATATCTTAATTACAAGGAAAATGGGCTCCACAGCTAGAGGCTCTTGGTACTGTGTAACCCATAATGTTTTAAATGTTATTAACTTTCATAAATTTAGAATAATTTTACTCTGATCAGGATTTTTATTATGGTATTAAAGTTTTGATTTTGAAACTAGTTTGTTATGACATTGTGTCTAACCACAGTATTTATTTTATGGGACTGTTTAAATGTGTAGACTCCTGCTTAATGCTAAGGGAACAATTAAAATGAATACTAATTTACTTGATATCAAACTAAGATTGTTAAAAATTCATGATGCAATTTATTTCTGTGTTTAGATATATTTTATATGTGGGGATATTTGCCAAACCTACATAAAACATCTCTAAACATTCAAAGAGCATTAACTGGTCATTCAAAACCTGCTCCCAGGCTCACAAGGACATCTCAGAGTTTATAATAGTATATTTGAGATTACTGTTCCATCTCATTACCTGGGAATAAATATTAATCACTTAGCAAATCTTCACAACTAAGGGTCAATCTGTTTATAAATGTTATATCTCATGGTATTAAGGAAATGAGGTGAGAATGTTAGGATATAGAAATGCAGATATTTTAGTAGGGATTTATATAGATGAGAAAGTCTATGCAAGTGATAAAGATCTGAGATTTATAATGATAGGTAAAGGATAAGACTGTATAGATAAGCTTAATCTTCCTAAGATCATAGTTCAGTCAAGTAGTTTAAGAAGCAAAATGTATATCTAGTTAAGGTTTATTTAAGAATGTTCAGTTTTTGCCCAAGCTTTATCTATGTATCACATGGTATTTAAAAGTTTAGTAGGATATGATACCTATATTAAATTAAAATGGCTAAATGTTTACAGAATAAAAATAGTATAAGCACTTAAGGTACTTTATTAATGGCCTAAACAGGATTATATACAGTTGTTAATTTTCATCCTGCTTTGTACTAGACTCCCCATTACAGATTCAGATTAAATGGACACTGACAAGTTTTGGGTAACCTATGCTACTGAAAGATGTTCTTTATAGTTCTCTGTATTGTGCAAGTGTTACTTGTGAATTTCTTTTGCCCATAACAAGAAATTCGGCTCAAGAGAAGCTATGTTTTACCTCCCTGAACCAGGAGTATGCAGTCCAGAAGGAGACAGTTTGGATGGGCATTGGTAAACCTTATAAGCTTATTTCCTGTCAATAGGTATGTGAAATAACTCCTGCCTTCTGGAAGAAGTGTAAATCAGGACATGGGGGTCTCAGAAAGCAAAGAGACTGCTTCTGTTTGTAGTAAACAGTTTACATTTAAGATAGGCCTGAAATTGTTCAAATCTCTCTTCCAGTCAATGTTATACAAGGCTGCTTGGGTTTTTGTTCAATCCTTATCTATTATACAGTATTTAAAAGTATTGGTCTGGTATAATTTAGCTGTTCTGGATGGTTAGTGACCATATTTAATGCCCATACCAATTTGGCCAAGGGACTTAAGGGAGAACTTTGTTCCTTGCCCTCTGAGGTCAGTTAAGTCCCAGGGGACTATGTATGGGAGCATCTCCTGAAATGTCCTGCAACTGTGAGTCACCAGTCTTTCTGTGCAGGGAAGTCTTAGAGATCCACTAAAGTGTCTAGTCTGTAAAGAGGAAGGTCAACACAGAGGAAAGTCTCCTCATGCTTCAAAGGGAAGCCTGGTCCAGCAAGACCTGACTTTGTACTTGTGAGGATGGAACTGGTAAACAAAAAGCCAAAAGGAGCCAGGGGCTTCCCCTCCCCCCAAACAAAACAAAACAAAACAAAACACCTAAGTGACCCCTGAGGACCAGATCCTCATGGTAGAGAAAAAAACAAATGATTAATCTGGGCTGTGTGGCCTTAAATGCCTCAAAGAAAAGTATAACCAAAGATAGTCAGTTCTTTTAAATTCCCAGAAATTGTACTTCAAGTATAAAATTTCAGATCTTAGTATAAAGACCAAAAAGTAGTCAGTTTCTTGACTAGAAGCCAAAATGTTCTCTAGTTTCTTAGCAGCTTGGTATGTGTCAAAGTGTGGGAATGACAAAAACTGTGTCTTCCCCTGGGCCTCAGAGTGGGGAATCCTGGACAGTACAACCCCCATGGCTGTGTCCCCTAATTGGAGTGCTAAGTAATCTTGGGCCTCATCTTGGTAATAACTTGCTTGCTGCCTTATCCAGTGCTTGTAAGACCATATACAACTCGCCTGTACCAGTTTTAATCAATTTTTACTTGCTCTCCCTTCAGACAAATATGAATGTATCCCCACTGACAATGGTGACACCCAAGTGTAAAGCATCTCACCCTCTTGTGTCACTAACCCCTCTCTTCAGCATCCCCCATCAGCATGATGCAGCTAGAATGAAAAACATCACCCCATCCCTATGACACAAAAGGGTAGGATGTAAGGTCATAGCCCACCTAAGTCAGGGATTCCAGAAAGCCAACTGAAGTGTTCTGAGAACAGTCACCCTGTACTGCCTTCCTGCAATTTGAGAAAGGGTTGCTGTAATGCCCTGCAATCATGCCTCACTGGAGGCAAGAACACGGCCCGGTTTCTCTGGAGATGGGCCTTCTGGTACCAGCCACAGGCTCACCTACACCCTATCCCCCACTTCCTTGGCCCCCACTTCTTTGTATGCTCATTTCCTTGTACACCAGGGTTTAAAACTGCCAATTCAGCACAATTGTAATGCTGGTCATCCTGATTGGGACACAGGCAGGCCAGCTGCCACACCCAAAACATATCTCGAGTCAATTTTATCGGAATCCTGTATACTTTTGTGATGTGTGTTCCCTCAATATGAACCTAACAAATAATGGGGAATTTTGATTGGACACTCAAGGCTGTATATGTTTATATTCATTCTACAAGCATGTATGGCAATATCTTCATTCTCAGATGATAAAGTGCTTAGTGTTGGAATGTCATTACGTATATTTGGTGTGCTGGGGCATGTTGGTGCACACCTTTAATTCTAGCACTAAGGAGGCAAAGGCAGGTGGATCTCTGAGGCCAGCCTGGTCTACATTGTGAGTTCCAGGCCAGCTGGAGGTACAGGGAGACCCTGTCTCAAAAAAAAAACAAAAACAAAAAAAAAAAAATAAACCATATACTTGGTATAGAAAGAAAAATGTAAATCAAAATATTAAGGTTTTCAAAATAGATGCAGGATATGTATATGGATATCCTTTTCTACATTCTAGAAATTTATTATTTTTTAAGAATTTGAGAACAAAAGAGGACTAAAATCTATTTGAGAACCGGTTCGCAGCAAGAAAGGATTCTTTAGAAAAAGCAGGTTTCATCTCCAGCAAATGGAGGAATTTCAAAAAAGGGAGAGATTAAGTAAAATAAAGGCTGGGGAAAGAACATCCTGTTTGGGTTTTGAGAGATGGAGGTGGCTTGGAGTCAGGCAAGTGACTCTTGGGAAAGTGACCAGTGGAGTGGAAAGTGGGAGGTCCAGGCAGCATGGACCGCACCCCTTCAGGGGTGGGCGCCTTTTACTATGGGAGTCTGAACATTGCTGGTGAACAGGCTGAGGAAAAGAGAGGAAATAAGATCAAGGTTAATGCAGAAGCGGGTAGAAGTTGGGTCAGATGTGAGCAAGGCAGGAGGCACTGGATGAGCCATGAAGCGAGGAGGACAAAAATGTCTCTCTGGGACTGGCCGGGAACAGTTCCAGAAATGCTGAAAGTAGAGAGCCATCATTTTACAATCTCGAGGTCCCTTTCTCGGAACTTGGTGCTGGGCCCAGATTGTAAATAGTGAAAGGGGTCCAACACTTTCATGGATAGAATCTTTGTACTCATTTCCATGCCCCTTGCCCCCCAAAGTGCATAGGCATGTGATGACTCTGGTGTTGAGAGAGCCTGTGGCTTTTAAAGCCTTCAGCTCTAAGGCACTACTGGGAGTGGCAGGAGCCCTCTGGTCCCAATAGCCAGTGCCACCGGCCTAGGCCCCTAGGAGAGGTCCCTCTGGAGCTGCTGGGGAACAGCAGCCTTGTGGAAGGCCTGCACCCTGAAGGGCCAGCCCAGGCGGCTGAAGCTTCTGTCCTGCTACAGCAGGACCTTGGTGACCACGCAGCTGTGGCCTTCCCCGTCAGGGTCCTCCTTGAGAAGGGGAGGTGGAGATGGGGTAGAAGGCGGAGGCGGGGTGGAGGGCAGAGGCGGGGTGGAGGGGAGAGGCAGGGAAGCCGGCAGAGGCAGGGAAGCGGGCAGAGGCAAGGGAGAGGGTAGAAGCAGGGGAGAGGGCGGCGTGGGTGCCCTGGCGGGGATGCCCCGACCGGGGCTTAGCTCCTGCAGCCGCAGCCGCAGCATCTCTCGCTTGGCCTGCAGGTCGCGGCGCGCGAGCATCATGGCGCGCTCCTCCTGCCGCAGCGCCCGGCGCCTGCGCGCCATCGCGCGCTCCGCCTGCTGCAGGGCGGCCTCGCGTTGTTGCAGCTGGCGCTCTCGCTGGCTGCCGCGCAAGGCCAGCGCACCCATTTGCTCCAGCAAGCGTGCCCAGTCGCCCTCGGCCGCTGCGGGGCTAGGCGGAGGGGGGCAGGGCGCCGAGAGCGGGGAGCGCTGAGAACCGCTCTTCTCCAGCTCCTGCAGGTGCGAGTCGCTCAGATGCTGCCACAGCGCCTGCGTCCACGCCTGGAAGCCACCGGGATGGCTGCCCACCTGCTCCCCACACAGCCGGCAGGTAGCCGAGCTGCCCGCCGAGTGCCCAGGTCGTGCAGGGGCCAGGTGGAAGTAGCCCCAGGCCTCGGAGTAGGGCATCTCCAACTGGCCAGGAGCCTCAGGCGCAAGCCCGGGACAGGGGCCGCCCTGCCCTGCAGTGTCATCAGGCCTGGTGCTGTCTTCCATGGTCACAGTGGGCTCTTCACTCCTCATTCCTTCTGCAGGGTCTGCATCCAGAAGGGGAAGAGGAAAAATAAGAGTAGTTATTATTAAACGCACACAGCTCCTATGAACATGAGCTGATGATGAAACTTTGCCTCTTTATTATGGCTACAAACCCTATGGATGTCTAGGTTTCTTTCTCCTTAATACTCATCATGAAATGCCAATGTCCCAGGAAAAATGCTAAAAGTATGTAGCCCTTCTTGCACAAGGAGTTCTCTTTCAAACCAAATATATTTCTTTATAATATCTATTTCAAAAAACTTAGCTAAGAGCTGGAGTTATAGCTTAGTTTGTAGAGTGCTTGCCTAGCATTCGAGGTTTGACCACCAGCACCATATAACTAGGTGTGGTGGTGCACACCTATAGTCCTAGCCCCCAGGAAGTAGTGGCAAGAGAATCGGGAATCTCAAGGTAAGTTCCAGAGCAGCCTGGGCTACACGAGGCTGTCTAAAACAAAAACCCGGCTAGCTTTAAGAAAGTGCTGTATCATATATATTAGCCTTAACCTTCTTTTGAAAAGTCAGTTTTTTTCTTTTTTAAAAAAACAAGTTATTATTAGTTTGAATGAAAGCTCCATAAGATGGTGGCAGCCCGAGCTGAAGCATGCAAAGTGTGACCCAAATCTTCAGGTGTTTAGTGTTTTCATTGATAACCTTGATACTCGTCTTCCCAGAATAGCATTATTTTCTACTAGAATAATAAAGGCGAAGAAGAGCTGACTTTTGATTATCAAATGAAAGGTTCTGGAGAATTATCTTCAGATTCTTTTTTTTTTTTTTTTTTTTTTTTTTTTGAGAAAGCACTCATTACAGGTGCAGTCTTATATTTAAATAGACATGCTCTCTCCACAGATGTCAACCTCATTTTTGTGCGTGTCTTGATTTCTTATGCTGAACAAATCCTTCCCCTTATAAGGTATCAACCTGGTTGGCCAGACTTCAGAAAACACACCAACTACTGTGTCTCAGGATGTAGAAGAGAAACTGGCTCGTGCCCCTGCCAAGCCTGAAGCCCCTGTGGACTCCATGCTCAAGGATGTGGCCACCATCATCCTGAGCACATTCCTGCTGGTTGGTTGGGTGGCCTTCATCATCACCTACCCCCTGGTAAGGCTCAGCCCGCCCCGTTCTCTTTTCTCTCATAACCAAATATTCATTTTTCTATAAACCTCACATCAACATTATTCCGTTAGAAAAAACCCTATTCTAAGAAGACCTAGAAATTATATAGGAGCCATTAGGTTTGCCTACAATGATGTGCTTTCGTTCCTTAGCATTTCGACGGTTTACATCTCAAACAGCAAATTTCCAATAATAATCATATGGTGTGTGTGGGATTGTAAGGCGCACCACTACGGCTCAGAAGGTTCCCTAGCCGGCACCTTAGCGGGAAGTAGTGGCAGAGCATCGGGAATCTCAAGGTAAGTTTCCAGAGCAGCCTGGGCTACACGAGGCTGTCTAAAACAAAAACCCGGCTAGCTTTAAGAAAGTGCTGTATCATATATATTAGCCTTAACACTTCTTTTGAAAAGTCAGTTTTTTTATTTTTTAAAAAAACAAGTTATTATTAGTTTGAATGAAAGCTCCATAAGATGGTGGCAGCCGAGCTGAAGCATGCAAAGTGTGACCCAAATCTTCAGGTGTTTAGTGTTTTCATTGATAACCTTGTACTCGTCTCTCCCAGAATAGCATATTTCTACTAGAATAATAAAGGCGCAGAAAAGAGCTGACTTTTGATTATCAAATGGAAAGGTTTGGAGAATTGATCTTCAGATCTTCTTTTTTTTTTTTTCTTTTTTTTTCTTTTCGAGACAGGGTCTCCCTGCAGTCCCAGCTGTCCTGGAACTCACTCTGTAGACCAGGCTGCCTTGAACTCACAAAGATCCACCTGCCTCTGCCTCCCAAGTGCTTTAGGATTAAAGGCGTGCGCCACCACGCCCGGCTTATCTTCAGATTCTATTGACCACAGCCCTGCCAAAAAAAAAGTCCGAACTGAATGCAAATGTAGAACAGAGATTTGCACAGGTTACCTCAACTGAACTTCCAGGAAATGGAGCTGATGAAACTTTTTTTTTTAATGTTAGCAGTATAAAAAAGTACTTGGGACTCTGGCATTATCAAGATTATATATGTGTTGATGTATAATTCATGTCTCAAGATATTTGCTACACTGCTTCTGAAGAGGATTGCAGGGTCACATGGACAATTTTTGAAGTATATGTATTTGGTGATTAGATACCAATATGGAAATTAGACTATTTACAAATCACCATCTGCTTTAGTTAAGAAGTTTACAATAGACAAATGTCCCCTTTAGTGTTTGAAAAGTTAAAGGCCAGGGGCGTGGTGTGCGCAGTCTGGCTTTAATCCTAGCACTCACACTCGGGAGGCAGAGGTAGGTGGATCTTTGTGAGTTCAAGGCCAGCCTGGTCTACAGAGTGAGTTCCAGGACAGCTGGGGCTTCAGGGAGACCCTGTCTCGAAAAGACCAAAAAAAAAAAAAAAAAAAAAAGAAAAAGAAAAGTTAAAAAGATGAGGGGTAGCAGATTGATTGATATTGACAACCATTTACCTTGACTCAAAAAATAGTAATTGGGACAAGGTACAAATTCTATTTTTGTTATATACTGTTGTTCGCTTTAATACTCACTTGATGTTATACTTTTTTACATTTCATGATGACATATATTAGATTAAATATTTGGCATGTTAATGATCTATTTTAAATATAAAAATAAATGGAAATACTTAGTTTTAGCTTGATCTCATATTTTGAAGCAGTATGTACCATTAAGAAAGTTGTATGTCAGGGCTGGAGAGAAGGCCTAGTGGTTAAGAGCACCAACTGCTCTTGCAGAGGACCCAGGTTCGATCCTCAGCACCCACATGGCTGAGAACCGTCTTTAACTCCAGTTCCAGGGGAATCTGACACCCTCTTTTGACCTCTGAGGCATTGCACGACATGGGTGCACAAACCTACATGCAGACAGTACAGTCATACACATAATAAATAAATAAAAATTAAAAAAATATTTAAAAAAGAAAGTTGTATGTCTAAGCCATAAAAATATTTAAAAAAGAAAGTGGTATGTCTAAGCCAGGAGTGGTGGTGCACGCCTTTGGGAGGCAGAGGCAGGTGGATCTTTGTGAATTCAAGACCAGCCTGGTCTACAGAGTGAGCTCCAGGACAGCTGGGGCTACAGGGAGACCCTGTCTCGAAAAAAGACCCAAAAAAACNAAAAAAAAAAAAAAAAAAAAAAAAAAAAAAGTTATATGTCTGAACCTATAATTTTTTTTTAGGGGGGTCTTTTTGAGACAGGGTCTCCCTGTAGCTCTGGCTGTTCTGGAACTCACTCTGTAGACCAGGCTGGACTTGAACTCACAGAGATCCACCTGCCTCTGCCTCTCAAGTGCTAGGATTAAAGGCGTGCACCACCACGCCCGGCTGAACCTGTAATTTTTAAAGTTTTTTTAATCTAATAAAAGGAAGATCTCCAAAAATCTCTAAAAGTTCAGAATTATGCTTTTTTGGAAGTATAGGGCAGAGGGACTAAGAGGACTTTTGGGGGTGGTAGGCAGGGGAAATGAGCACTTTAAGGGTGCCACTTAGCATGAATTAGGTCCAGGCTGAATGTGTCTCATCCAAATAGAACAAGGTATCTGGGGAGCAGCTGTCCCTAATGAAAAGGTAGTGTTCACTACACTAATACTGCTTTGAATTTCAGGCAGTTTTGAATTTTCAGGCATTTCCTTTCCGCCAAAGTTAATTATTTTTGTTTTTTCTGCATGTCTTGAAAGGTAATCTATATTTGAGCAGCTACTTGTTTTATATAAGAATTTTTTAGATATGATAAAACTAAACATGGCAAAGCTGAGTATGGTGGCACATGCCTTTAATCCTAGCACTTGGGAGGCAAAGGCAGGCGGGATCTCTGTGAGTTCAAGGCTAGCCTGGTCTACAGAGTGAGTTCCAGAACAGCTGGGGCTATGAGAGACCCTGTCTCCCCCCCAAAAATGACCAAAATAAATAAATAAATAAATGAAATGAGCAGAAAGTCAAGCTTTGGTGATGGAAATTTAGTTTCTTAAACTGTAGAAGTGCTAGCAGGGAACAGTCTTTCAAAAGTATTTTGGTGATTATAACAATGTATAACAACAAAATGGACAGTACTGGAAGCCATTAAAATGCCTTCAAAATATGCACATTTTAGGAATTTACAAAATAAACTTTGCCTTTAAATTAGATGGTAGGGAGGAGGGCCAGGGCACCTGGTCAGACAGGGAGGCTGCACCGTGAACTCTCAACTGCAATGACACCCCAGCTGATGTGCCAACATGGAGGGGAAATTTCACAAGGTCCCACTTCTAGATGGGACAGGAAAACGGTGACTGCCGACTGAGGGAGAAAGAGTTGTCTCCAGGGAAGAACTCCCTGATAGGTTGGTTACCCAATCTCAAGTGCTCAACCATAAATGCATATGCATGAGCACCAGTTAGATGGATTCAGTAGGTTTAATATATATATTATATATAGATGTATGTATACATAATATATTTGTAATAAAAAGGAGTTCCTGAAATTGAGAGAGAGTGGGGGTGTGGGAGAAGTTAGAGGGGGAAAGTGAGGGGTAGGAATGATGTAAATAGAGTATGAAAATCCCTACAAAATAAAAAAAAATTTAATTAGTTAAAAAAAAGATGGTCCCAAAGATCTTGGAGTCCCAGTTATTGGCTGGAGGTTTCTAAGCAATGTAGGCTCCAAGGTAGATAACACCATGTATAGAGTAACTCTGGTTCATCAGCAGTGCGGGGAGTGAGTGTGTATGACAACAACCCAGTAAAGAAATGCAATGGAACAGGCTGGACACAGGGAGCAGTGACTAGTGAATGCACTTCTGGTCTTTTTTTCTGAGTATTTCATAGGTACCCAAGATATGACAAATAAAATTAGCATTCTTTATTGTTCATCCTACCTAAATGACCTCTATATTTGGTAGAAAGCTTGATCAATACTTCTAATTAAGAGAGAAAAAGAAATGTTGTATTGCTCTGCCTGATAGAGTATCTATGCAAGAGGGAACCAAAATAGTGTCATGATTGTTATTACCAAGTCTTTTGCGTGTGTATGATGAGTGTGTGTGTGTGTGTGTGTGTGTGTGTGTGTGTGTACACATGTGCACCACAGCAAGGGTGTGGAGGTCAGAGAACAACTTTGTGTCAGTTCAGTTCTCCCCCTCCATCTTGATGTGGCTTCTGGGGATTGAACTTGGTCATCAGGCTTGCACAGCAAGTGCTTTTTACCTGCTGAGTCATCTCAATGGATTATGACCAAGTCTTTCCCATTAAGAAGACAACTCAATCTTGCAATGACCTGTCCAAAAAAGGCTGTAAAAAGAGGGCATTAGTTCTATAGTAAACAAGTTTACAAGGGATCCAAATGTATGGATCTACACAAACTTTTGTTAAATAGCAAAGCAGTAACACTTAGCAGACTCCCCAGTCTTCTGAGGACTTCTTCCAGGAAGAGTCCTGACCAGGGTGGAAGAGCCAGGCCCCACAGGTTGGCCAATGACTGCTCAGGCTGCTGTTCATGCTGCTATTCTAAGCGAGCAGCCACAGAGATGATAAAGCTCCAGAATCTGTCGAATAAACAAACTGGGAATGACTGAAGAAAAAGACCTGGAGGAATAAGCTGCTCTATCAGTGTTTACTGTAAGCTTTCACTTCAGTAGCTAATGGCCTTTAACAGAGGCATTTAAATTTTCCAAACCCAATTTATTTTTTTCCTACCAAGCAAGTTCACTTAGGATCAGGCATGGTATTTAACATATTTCACACATTTTTGAAAATGCCTCTGCAAAAATCATCAAAACAGACAAATATCAGATCTCTTTTAGTATAAAAATGGCAGCATGTATGTTGATACACAGGCAATCAAATACAATGTGTATTTGATACATTGATTTAAGTATGGTTATTCTTGAGAAGTAAAAGGTTGGGTCAGTGAGATAGCTCAGCTGGTAGATGCACTGGTCACCAGTCTGATGACTGAGTTTGATCCCCAGGATCCATGTGGTAGAAAGAAACTGATGCCTGCAAGTTGTGCTCTGACATCCACACATGCGCCATGATACACACATGTATACATGCACACACACACACAAAATGTAAAAAAATTAAAATACCAAAGAAACAATAGTAAAAGCTGAAAGAGACAGACACAAACTCACCTAAAAGGCAGACATATCAGAATAAATCACATCTCTCAACAGCAAACCTAAAATCCATGGAACAATATATTTCAAGGCCTGAAAGAAAAAAATTGACAATTAAGATTGCTATATTCAGCAATGCTATCTTTCAAAATTTATAGGGAAATAAGCATGTTTTAAGAGACACGCAAAGTCAGACAGACCATGACTACCAAACCTGCACCAAAAAGACAATTCAAAGAATAGTACATACATGAGAAGAGGAAAACAGCACAGTCTTTCACAGGAAAGAAAAAATTTTTTTAATTTTATTTATTTATTTATTTATTTATTTATTTATTTATTTATTTATAGGAGTGTACTGTCTGCATGTAGGTTGGTGCACCCATATCGTGCAATGTCGCGGAGGTCAGAAGAGGGCATCGGATTCCCCTGGAACTGGAGTTAAAGATGGTTCTTAGCCGCCATGTGGGTGCTGGGAATCAAACCTGGGTCCTTGCTCTTAACCATCTCTCCAGCCCCCGAAAGAAAAAAATTTATGAGCGAGTCAGGTGAACAAAGAACTAGAAAGGAATCCATCATGTCCAACATAACAATCACCAAAGTCTTGATACCAACAGAGGAGAAAGAAAAAAACAAAAACAAAAAGAATCCAGCCAACCAGGGAAACAAGTAGCAATAGTATAGGAATTAGCAAATATTTCTCCATCATAACCTTAAATGTAAATGGATTAACTCACAGACTACCCCAATGGATTAAAAAACAAGATCCAACTATTGTTTCCAAGAAATATACTTCATTGGCAAAGATCCCCACAGACTACAAGTTGAAGGTTAAAAGTCAATTTATCAAGCAATAGAAGCCAAAACTAAGCATAGCTATTCTGAAATCTGGTGTCAAACCAAAATTAGTTCTAAGGATAAAGAAGGCCACTACATACTAATAAAGAGAACAATGCTCCTGATCTTATAAACAAATATTGGGCATAAAAGGCCAGAAAGATTCTGATATAATAACAGTGGTTCTTTCAATACCTACCTCCCATCTCTAATAGGTCATTCAATTAAAGTTCAATAAAGAAACTTCAGAGTTAAACTATAATATAAATGAGCTTAAAAGATACCTACAGAGTATTCCAGCCTAGAGGCAGGAGTTAAAGTTCTTTCCGTGGCCACAGGACCTTCTCAACACAGATAGCACTACAGGTCTCAAAGCAAGGTTTTTATGTTTTGTTTTTTTAAAATATTTTTTTAATTAATTTATTTTTTTATGTGTATGAATGTACTCTCTGCATGTAGGTCTGTGCACCCGTGTCGTGCAATGCCATGGACGTCAGAAGAGGGTGTCGGATTCCCCTGGAACTGGAGTTAAAGATGGTTCTCAGCCACCATGTGGGTGCTGGGGATCAAACCCGGGTCCTCTGCAAGAGCAGTCAGCACTCTTAATCGCTATGCCATCTCTCCAGCCCTATGAATAAAAGATTAAAAAAAAAAAATAAGAAAGAGCTGGTTGCTCATTGCTGGGAAGAGGATTTGCTGCCAGAGAGGATTTGTATGTAAAAGCAATTGAACTTGAATTAAGACTTGAAGTACAGGTGTAATCTCCAAGAACAAAATAAGACAGATAGGGAGCTGGGAGTGGTGGCGCACGCCTTTAATCCTAGCACTTGGGAGGCAGAGGCAGGTGGATCTTTGTGAGTTCAAGGCCAGCCTGGTCTACAGAAGTGAGTTCCAGGACAGCTGGGGCTACAGGGAGACCCTGTCTCGAAAACACTAAAAATAAAAAAAAAAAAAGGAAAAAAGAAAGAACAAAAGAAAAGAAGGGCTGCAGAATGCAGAACTAGCTCATCAAAGGACCCAGGGTTCCCAGGATCCACATAGTGGCTGACAATCATCCTCCATAAATTCAGTTCTAGGAGATCTGCACTNAAAAAAAAAAAAAAAAAAAAAAAGAGAGATTAGCCAAAATAATAAAGATGAAAAGAGGGATGTTTCAACAGAGTCTAATCCTAAGAGTGATTAGGAAATACTTTGAATATGTATTTCAAGAAACTGGAAAATCTAGAAGAAATAAATTCCTAAGTGACTTATGACTTAGCAAAGTTAAAGCCTAGAGTATATGAACAATTTAAACAGATCTGTAACAAACACTGACATTGAAATCTCCCAACAAAGAAAAATCCAGGACTAGTGGACTCATTGCTGAATTCTACTGAATATTTAAAAAAGAAGAGTTAATACGATTGCTCCTCAAAACTGTTCCATGAATAGAAAAAGAGGGAATATCACTAAACACTTCCTACAAAAGCAATGTTATGCTGATGCAAAAACCAGACATGGATACAACAAAGAAAAAGAATTATAGACCAATATCCCTGATCACAATAGATGTCGAAATGTGTTATTTCTTAAAGTTTATTTTTATTTTTATTTATTTATTTTTTTTTTGAGACAGGGTCTCCCATTAGTCCCAGCTGGCCTGGAGCTCACTCTGTAGACCAAGCTGGCCTTGAACTCCCAGAGATCCGCCTGCCTCTGCTTCCCAAGCACTGGGATCAAAGGCGTGTGCCACCATGCCCAGCTTAAGATTTATTTTTAATTGTGTGTGTGGGGAGCATAAGTGGAGGTGCCCATGGAAACCAGATCCCCTGGAAATAGAGTTACAGGTGGTTGTGAGCCACCCTAACCTGGGTGCTGAGAACTGAACTTGGGGCCTCTGCAAGAGCAGTATACTCTTAACTACTGAAACATCTCTTCAGCTTGCAAGAGTGTTCTTTCAATTCCCAGTTTCTTCAGGGCTTCTGTCATGAAGAAATAATGAACTTTCTCATAGGCTTTTTCTGCATCTATTGAGATCATGTGATTTTTATCATGTCTATGTGCTTTATTACATTTATTGAGTTGCATACATTCAGCTACTTTTGCTATATATGATAAAACTGTAGTACTGTAGTCAATATAATAAGTACTGGGGGAAACTGAAAACATTTTCTCTAAAATCAGGAACAAGGCTGAGTGTTGTTTGTCATTTTTGTTGTCTCCTCCTCCTCCTCTTTTTTTTTTTTTTTTGTCTTTTTCAAGATAGGGTCTCCCTGTAGCCCCAGCTGGCTTTGAACTCACAAAAATCCTCCTGCCTCTGCCTCCCAAGTACTGAGACTAAAGGCATGCACCATCATGCCAGGCCCAAGTATCCATTTTTCTGCTCTTACTCAATACAGCACTCAGTCTTAGATAGTGTATTAAGATAAAAAGAAGGGAAAAAAGATACAAATAGGAAAAGTTGGATTATCTCTATTTGGAGATTACATAATCCTTAAAAGATCCTTAGATCTCCACCAGAAAATTCTTAGATCTGACAAACACTTTCAGCAAACTAATAATCAAAACCGGCATATAAAAATCAGCTTTTCTATATACTGTCCACAAATCTGCTAAGAGAGAAGTCAAGGGGGAAAAAAGCTTTCACTGCAGCATCCTTCTACATTACAATTACCTGAGTCAACAGTCTGACTCTTAACTTTAGTGCTTAACAATGTTCCCAAACTCAGAGGACAACCATTCCCCCAGATGTCTCTTAGAACCGTGTCCCCAGGTCAGGCCTCATCCATAATTTTATTCAAGACCATTTCTCCAGATTCAATTCAATGTACAAGCTTGTATTCACTCTTATTTATCAGACAATCTTGCCTTTTCATCCTTAGTTCTGGAATCTCATCTACACAGTGTCAAGAGTTCTTTCTAATCTCCATGTTTTCAGTGAAGATGTCTGTATTGCCTTTTGGAGCTTTGATATGTTAATTCTCAATCATACCCTCATTCATTCCCTATCTTGGGGTAGAACAGCAGATTGAAGTTCCTACTAAACAAGATCATGTCACAAGAGCACATGGTTCAGTGAATTTTCCAAGGTTAATTAAAAATCATTATTCTGGATTATGTCCATTTTATAAAAGTCATTCCTAAAATGCATAATACATTTAAAACAGCAAACAAACAAAAACCTAAAATAAACCTAGCTAAGGAAGTGAAAGAACTCTATTAATATACTGAAAACTAAAACACTGTAAAAAAGAAATTGAAAAAGACACTAGAAGATGGAAAGATCTCCCAAGATCATGGACTGGGAGAATACATGTTGTAAAAGTGACTTTATTACCAAAATCTATTTGCATATTCAATGAAATCCTATTTAATGACTTGAAAAAAAGTCCTGAAAGTCATATTATAAATTCAAAAGATCCCAAATACCAACACAGTCCAAAGCTGAAAGAACAATGCTGAAAGCTTCAGACTATACTACAGAGCCATAGGAACAAAAACAGCGTGGTACTGGAACAAAAACATATTTAGAGCAATGGACTACAGTAAAGGACCCAGAAATAAGCCTACAAGCTATAGCCACCTAATCTTGGACAAAGATGCCATACAGTGGGGAAAAAAGACAGCCTCTTTAATGAATGATGCTGGGAAAACTGGATAGCCACATATAAAATAATGAAATTTGATCCCTATCTCTCATCTGCCCACAAATCAATTCACAATGGATCAAAGATTTTAATGTAAGACTTGAAACTCTGGGGGCCAGAAAGATAACTCAATAGTTAAGAGCACTGGCTACTCTTGCAGAGGACCAGGGTTTAATTCTCAGCACCCACATGGTGCCTCACAACCATCCGTAACTCCAGTTCCAGGGCTTAACACAAGTGCTGGCATATTGCATGCCGGCAACATACTCATACACACAAAATAAATAAAAATAATAATTAAAAAAGACTTGAAATTCTGAAACTGCTAGAAGAACAGTTCAAACACTTTAAGATTTAAGCATAACCCCAGCATGGTGGCACATGCCTTTAAATATTTTCATTTTTGTATGTCCTTGAGTGTTTTGCCTGCATGTATGTAAGTATACCCATGTCATGGTTGTTTAGGTCAGAAGGCATCAGATTCGCTTGGAACTGGAGTTATGGATAATTGAAACCAAGTCACAGGTCTCAGTGAAACATCTCCAAGACAATGTGGAGAAGCTAAAAGAAAACCTTGAAAGCTCACATCAGGTGAAGGAGCACACCTCATTGTTGGAGGTGGAGCTGGAGAAGCACATGGCAGCTGCCAGTGCAGAGTGCCAAAATGACACCAAAGACTTGGCAGAGTTGAGACAGCTTCTGTTAGATTCTCGATCTCAGCTGGATGCAGCCAAGAGAGAAGCCCAGAAACAAAACAATGAAGCACTTGAATGTGAAGAGCCATGTAGAGGATGGTGACATGGCTGGGTCCCCAGCTGTCCCTCCAGTCAAACAGGACCCTATGAAGCTGAAAACATAGCTGGAGTGGACAGAAACCATCCTGGAACATAAGCAGACACAACAGCAGAAACTCATAACTGAGTTTGAGGAGGCTCAGAGCAAGGCGTGTCTATTACAAGAGGAGTTGGAGAAGCTCAGTGGTGCTGGCCCCCTGGAGTCCTAGGAAACAGAGGAGGCTGTACAGCGAAAGGAAAGACTAGAAAAAGAAAAGAGGTTAACAAGTGACCTGCTGTGTGCTGCCACCAAACTTCAGGAGCTTTTGAAGACAACCCAGGAGCAACTGGCAAAAGAGAAGGACACAGTAAACAAGCTCTGAGAACAGCTGGAAAAAACACAGGAGGGCAACCTCCAAAGAGGGCACCTCTGCCTGAATCTCCTCCGCAAACTGTTTAACTCACCAAAATGCCTTACACATTCCTTTCAAATAAACCAACCAACACAGTGTTATCCAGGTCCAGCTTCCAATAGCTCTGAAATAAGCCACTGGAGACAAGTCTCTTAGAACCACAGAAATAAATCTTCCACCCAATCTATAAAAGAATCTTTGCCACATTTGATAAACACTATTCCCGGGAGCAACCCTGGACCACCTTGACCAGACATCAACGCTGACAGACCAGGGCATGCTGGGAGGGCAGGACGTTGGAGATCTTCGTCAATCAGTGCTACTGTCTCTATTTCTCAGTGGGGCCAGGTTAGGAAGCAGCAGACCAGGTGGTTCTCAGAGGCTGCTGAGCATACTGGAGGGCCAAAGGCCAGGCCAGCCCAGGAAGGCTGCAGCCCCTCAACCCCTGAAAGATGCTAAACAGAACTGACATGTGACCACCTGGATGTTGATGCCACTAAAAGCAACGTGCTGCCCAGCCAAAACAAGGCCTTTTCTCCTGTGCCTGCACACACCTCTAATCCCAGCATTTGGGAGGCAGTGGCAGCTGGATCTCTATGAGACTGAGGACAGCCTGGTCTCTATAGCAAGTAATCAAGCCAGCTGAGGCTACATACCGGGAGACCCTGTCTCAACAAACAAACAAACAAACAAACACCAAAATCAAAACCAATGAAACAAAAAAAGAGATACGCACAGGCTAGGATTTTCTGAAAAGAACTATACCAAAACAGGAAAGAATACCAAGAACTGACAAATAGGATTGCATGCGAGCAAGAAGTTTCTTTACAGCAAAGGAAACAAACAGCAGAGTAAGATGCCTACCAAATGAGAGAAAAATCTGTGTGGATTAGATATCCAAAAAGATTAATATCTAGATTCCATAATGAACTCCAAAAATTTCCCAAAAGCATCAATTAATGACTGAATGGAATAGCTCTCAATAAAGAAATACAAATAGCCAATAAATAAAATTTAAAAGTAATCATGATAATTAGTCATTAAGGAAATGCAAATTAAAATTGCTTTGAGATTCCATCTCACAGAAATCAGAATGGCTGCCATCAAGAAAACTACCACTAGCTGGACTGGAGATGGCTCAGGTCAAGTGGACCGACACCTTCTTCTGGCCTCTATGGGCACTGGACTTACATACATGCAGGCATAAAACTCATACACATAAAATAAAAATAAGTTAAAAAAAAAAAGAAAACTACCACCAGCAAATGCTAGCCAGAATGAGGGAAAAAGAACCTCAATGCTGATGGGAATATAAATTAGTGTGGTCATTATATGTGACAGTGTGGGGGGTTCCTCAAAAATGTAAAGATAGAACTACATATGATCTAGCTGTATATATTACATGGTATACACCCAAAAAATTCCAAGTCAAATCCCGCAGAAATATGTGCATGCCCATGTTTATATCCTAAGAGTGAAGATATGGAATCAAGCTTAGACATCCAAATGATATTTGTGATGAAAAGGGAAACATCACAACAGACAAAAGATCCAGATAATCAAATGAGAATACTTCAAAAACCTATACTCTCCTAAATTTGAAAACCTAAGAGAAATGGATGAATATTTGAAATCCTGGAATTCACCAAAGCTTAACCAAGAAGAGACTGACAGCTTAAACAGACCCATAATATATGAGGAAATTGAAAATGTTAACAGTAAACTTCCCAACTAAAAAAAAGCCTAGGCCCAGATGGTTTCACAGCAGAATTCTATAAAGCATTTAAAGAGGGCTTAACAACCATTATTACTAAAACTGTTCAGAAGGATACAAGCAGAGGGAAACCTCCCAAATTCCTTCTACAAAGCCAGCATCACTCTAACACCAAAACCAGGCAAAGAAACAACCAAAAAAGAAAACTATAGACCCGTCTCATTAATGAACATAGATGCAAAAAATTCTCAACAAAATACTTGCAAACTGCATACAGACCCACATCAAAAAGATCATCCATCATGACCAAGTTGGATTCATACCAGAGATACAGGGATGGTTCAGCATATGTAAATCAATAAATATCATAAAACACATAAATGGACTGAAAGACAAAAACCACACAATCATTTCAATTGATGCAGAAAAAGCCTTGCATCCCTTCATGCTTAAAGTCCTAGAGAGAACTGGACTAGAGAGAACATTCCTCAACATAATCAAAGCCATATACAACAAACCCACAGGCAATATCATCCTAAATGGAGAAAAGTTAGAAGCATTCCTCTTAAAGGCAGGAACACAGCAAGGTTGTCCTCTATCACCACTCCTCTTTGATATAGTGCTTGAAATGCTTGCTAGTGTAGTAAGGCAAGAAAGGGAAATTAAAGGAGTACTAATTAATATAATAAAAATGTCCATTCTACCCAAATTAATATACAGATTCAATGCAATCCCAATTAAAATCCCAAGAGTTTCTTCACAGACTTGGAAAAAAAAAATCCTTAAATTCACATGGAAAAGCAAAAGATTCCGAATAGCCAAAGCGACCCTGAGTGAAAAGTGCAATACAGGGGGGATCACGATACCAGACTTCAAATGATATTACAGGGCTATAGTCATAAAAATAGCCTGGTACTGGCACAAAAACAGACCCATAGACCAATGGAACAAAATTGAAGATCAAACTTGAGCACATACAATTTCAGCCACCTCATATTTGACAAAGGGGCCAAAAAGACTCAATGGAGGAAAGACAGCATCTTTAGCAAATGGTGCTGGCAAAACTGGATCACCATTTGTAGTAGAATAAAATTAAACCCCTACCTCTCACCCTGTATAAAAATTAACTCCAAATGGATCAAAGACCTCAACGTGAAACCTGAAACTCTGAAGGTGATACAAGAAAACGTTGGCAGCAACCTACAAGACATAGGTGTAGGAAAAGACTTTCTAAATCAAACAGCAGCTGCACAGGAAATAAGGTCAACAATTGACAAGTGGGATCTCATTAAACTCAAAAGCCTGTACAGCAAAATAAACAATCAATGAAGTGAAGAGAAAACCCATAGAGTGGGAGGAAACCTTCACCGGTGATACATCTGACAAAGCATTAACATCCAGAATATATAAACTACTCAAAAAACAAAGACGTAAGAAAACAAATGACTCACTCAAGAGATGAAGTAAAGAGCTGAACAGAGACTTCACAAGTGAGGAAATAAAGATGGCTGAGAAACATCTTAAAAAGTGTTCAATATCAGCCAGACATGGTGGTGCATGCCTTTAATCCTAGCACTTGGGAGGCAGAGGCAGGTGGATCTTTGTGAGTTCAAGGTCAGCCTGGTCTATAGAGTGAGTTCCAGGATAGCTGGGGCTACAGGGAGACCCTGTCTCAAAAAGATAAAAAAAAAGTGTTCAACATCATTAATAATTAAGGAAATGCTAATTAAAACCACTCTAAGATATCATCTCACTCTGATAAGACTGGTTAAGATCAAGAAAACAAATGATACCAAATGCTGGAGAGGTTAAGGAGAAAGGGGAACACTCATCCACTGCTGGTGGGAATGTAAACTTGTACAACCACTATGGAAAGCAGGTGTGGAGAACTCTTGAAAGACTCAATATGAGTCTACCACCTGACCCAGTCATACCACTCCTGGGAACATACCCACAAGAGTCATCCTACTGCAAAGATACATGCAATTCTATGTTTATTGAAGCACTCTTCAAAATAGCAAAGAGTTGGAACCAACCCAAATGCCCCTCAACCAATGAGTGGATAGAGAAAATGTGGTACATCTACACAATGGAGTTCTATGCAGCAGTAAAGAAAGATGACATCATGAACTTTGCAGGTAAATAGATGGAACTAAAAGACATTATGCTATGTGAAGTAACACAATCCCAGAAAAACAAATGAAAAATGGTATCCCTCATCTGTGGATGCTAGCACCAAATACCTAGTAGTAAGGCAAACTGAGCAGAGAGTGTGTGTGTGTGTGTGTGTGTATTCTTTTACCTGAAAGCAATTGTACCATTATAATGTGAATACTTTAATGGGATCTAAAATTTACCTACCACTTATTTTCACACTCTGTAATCGGTGTATATGGCGGGAGGGTATGTATGCATGCTCTAGAGTAATATAAAATTAAAGGGGAAAATGTGAATTCCTAAACATGTTTTGAAATTAATATATGGTTTACTTTCAGACATCATAATTTTGGTATAGGTGTTAAAAGCATATAGGAATATTTTGGAGCAATACAAATGGGAGGGAACAACAACAACAAAAGGACTGGGTCAAAGAACTGACTGAAACAGTAAACTTCAGCCCAAAACAATAAGCCTCTGCATAGAAAAACTTTAAAAAGACTGAAAAAAAAAAAGATGCGAGACATGTATGGGAAAATGCATGAACTCAGGTGGGGTGGGGGGCATGGGAAGAGGAATGAGTCTAAAATTGGACTGAGAAAGGTGGTATGAATTGTCAAAACTTCAATAAAAAACATAAAAATAAACAAAAAAGAAAAGTATTGAACATAAAAAAATGTGATACACACATATAAAGAAAAAGGAAATTATGACATTTACAGGAAAATGGATGAAACTAGGAAGCTGTATGTAAAGTGAAATAATTTAAACTCAGAAAGAATAATATCATTGTTTCCTCTCGGATACAGAATGTAGACTTAAATTTAAATGCATCTATATGTACCTATGTAGAACAGGGACTCTGGGAGGGGAGGAGGGAGTCGGGGGTGGGGACAAGAGAGGATAACAGAATACATATGCCATGAAAGAGGAGGGGAGGACTATTTGGGAAGAAAGGGGACCAGCAAAGTGGGTTAGGGGGACTAGGGAGGCAACAGGAGAGTGCCTAACACAGTATAAAGATGCATATGCATGAAAATATTACAGCGGAACCCAGTTATTTGTATGCTAATCAGTATAATTTAAAAGTAAATAGAACAAGGTTTCAGAGTTAGAAAGAGTTTTATGGTTTTTTGAGACAGGGTCTCTCTGTAACCCCAGCTGGCCTGGAACTCACTACGTATGTAGTCTAGGCTGGCCTCAATCTCATAAAGTTCTGCCTGGCCTGGAACTCACTATGTATGTAGTCTAGGCTGGCCTCAGTCTCATAAAGTTCTGCCTGCCTCTGCCTCCTCGGTGCTGGGATTAAAGTTGTGTGACACCATACCTGGATAATTATCTATCTTTAGCTAAAAGTTTTTCTATTGCAGGGAATTTCATTTTCTTCTACATTGAGTCTGATCTTTCCAGGGTTCCTTTCTTTAAATTACTTGAACATACACATAGAAGTGGAGATAATGTTATAATGAATCTATCTCTATGATTTCATAAATTAAAAGAAATACTTAAGCTTTTCCAATTATACCAAGGCTACTACTTTGCCTTTTGAGATGCACATGAGCCTGCAGATTTTCTTACCTGTGCCTGGGACTTTGAGTCCTCATTGCTTATGCACCCCAACAGTGCCAAGGGTGAACAATTACTATCAAGCTTTACCTCCCCATGAGCTGCCAGCGGGGTTTCCTTTAAATTCTAGGATGCTCAGGAGCTCCATCCATGCGGTGCCATCGCTCCAAGGGTTAAGTTGGGCACAGGATGAGGAGCACTGGTTTGGATGTCCGTCTGTTGGACTTAGCCTCGCCTGAGCCAGGGACAAGCGGTACTACACTGCCCATGTCGGCCAGCACAGTGCTGCCCCTCCAAGGGTGGTAGAGAGGGGCATCCTCTGCCTGGGCAGCCCTTCACTGTTGGAGGCCTTAACCAATGGAAGGCAGCATGGTACAGAACTGCTCCACCTTCTCAGTCCTCCATAGTGGGCTGCATTCTGGCTCAATGTGATTTTTCTAGTCTGACTCAATATCCAAGGCAAAGCCACCATCCTAGCTATCTGTCCAGCTATGGAAAATGGCCCCTGAGCTCATTTCAACTACCTCTGGAGTGCAGGGGAAAGCCCAGATTCACCATCTAACTTGGAACTCCTCACCACAACAGAACACACCAAGGATTCTTTTTAGTGGACCTTGAAAGGACAAGTGATCTAGTAGGAAAATGAGAAATGTTGAGTCGACAGATAGCTCAAGAGCAAATTCAAATGGTCAAGAAGTCTTGTGGACAGCAGTTCTGTTCAGGAAGAGACTACAGGAGCATACATCCATCAAAAGGCAAGAGGTTTAACAATCAAGGCTAGAAAGGAGGACAACAGAACACACCCCTACTTGTCCATGGAAGAAGGTCTGAGGGTTTTTAGGAAAGCAATCTGGCAGTTTCTACATCAGCTAAAAATAGATGTGATATCTATTCTATGGATACATGAAGTCATGTGTATTTGAATGCTTATTTCCGAATTATTTAAAACAGCAAAATATTAGAAGTGGGAATATCTAAGCAGAATACCTGAATACATAATATCTGTTCCTATCAGGGGATATCACACAGCTAGCCATTCAAAGGATAGAAAGCTCTACCAGATGTTTTAAAGAAAGGTCTAGAAGTGATTGTTCAGGGGAAAAAAATCAAGATGATGTAAAGTATATGTAATATTTAAACATTACTAAATAACACTAGATTGTTATAGTTTTAAAGATACAGGTGTTCTTCAACTTATGATATAATTATACCCTTGTAAATCCATCATACATAGAAAATGCACTTAATACAGTTAACCTCCCAAACATCCTGGCTGAGAACAGAGCCACAGAGCACCAGTTTTTTCTTTTCCTGACTCAATACCACTGGGAACTGTGGCTGGACATTCCTGCCCAGCATCATAAGAATTGTAAATTGCTAGCTCATAAAAAGGTCAAAAGCCAAAACTCAAAATATGGCTTCTACCAAATGTCTGTTACTTTTACATCATCATAAATGCCCAAAACTTCTACATGGTACCATCATAAAGCAGGGGCCATCTACACAGATTTATGTGAAGAAAATAAAGGAGGAAACACTATAGGCTGAGGTGATGCCAGTGATAGTAAAGGAGGGAAAGAGGAAGAGGTAAACACAAAAGCCAATGAAAAAGCCACTAAGAAAACACTATGTGTTTTCAGAGTATGCATGGGGTAAGATCTATACATAAATAAAAAGTAAATTTATAAAACAATCCTTGAGCTAGGCATGATGGCACATGCCTTTAATCTCAGCACTTGGGAGGCAAAGGCAGGAGGATCTCTCTGAGATCTAGGCCTGGTTTATATACCAAGTTCCAGGTCAGATGGAGTTATGGGGGGGGGGTGGTGACTCAAATAAATAAACAAAACAATAAAGGAATCCTTGGCTCCTCACACATATGGGCTCAGAAAGGGCCAGACCAGCCTTACCTATGGAGGCTAGAAGGGGCAATCCAAAGGGAAGCTACTTGCTGAACCACTTGGGATATTGTCAGGAGTCCATGTGCCAGGGTCTGGTGGTTTCCCAAGCCCGGATCAAGGAGATTCTGTACCCATAGGAGGCAGAGGATGTGATGAAGCTTAGCCTGTTCATCTCCTTAGCACAGGGCAGACAGTTGAGGATGCTGTGTTCATGAAATGAGCCTGGCCTCACATACTGTAGCTGCAGCTCCCTGATTCTCAAGCTCTCACCTGCTACAGGCAATGGGAAGACTGTGTGCCTCTAAGGGGTGGCAGAATCCGGTGATGCAAATCACCTCAGACTGCACTCTTCAACTTCCCAGCGCTATGCAAATTTAAACTACAAAGGAGCTACTAGTATTTCCTCCTCAGGCATATGGACATTGAGAGGCTGGGTTGCTTTTCTGTTAGACATTCTTTTTATTTAACACAGTAGACAGACTGAACTGGAAGAATCCCCTTGGGACTTCTTCTTATAGAAAGCAAATCTAAGACCATCCATCCCCAAATTTATCTTCACTTCCTAAATGGACTTTCAAGCAAAATAGATCACTCAGGTCCAGGGAAATAACAGGAAGGTGGATCACCCAGAGCTCTGTAGTGTGCACGCCTTCCTTACCAAGCACCCAATAACAATGCATAGCCATGAACTGTGTGCTCAGCTAATAGAAATAAAATGAATAAGAGCTCCTTTAATTTTTTTCTCTAATTAAAAAAAAAAGCACAAAGGTGCCAATAAATGCAATTATTTTGCTTATGTCTATTTGCTCCATCCAGCTCTTTTGTCCAATGTTTCCTCTGTACCTGCTCAGGGTCCCACAAGTGCCTCCCCCACCCCCGCCCCCCATAGCAGAGAATCTCCACAGTCTCTTTCTTCCTTCAGGTAACTCACCAACCAGAGGGGATGGAAATGTTTCCAAGAGTAATTCCCATATCCTTGGTCAAGGTCAGATCAGCATTTACAGATCATGGTGCTTCCATTGCCCCAAGTCCAGGGCACTGGGCAGTTGTATGGTTCTGAGGCTTTGGGGGCCTGACACTAGTGTGCAGGCTTCTCAGCATCCTTCTCACTCTCCAACCCTGCGGGACACATGCTGATGTGCATTAACATCACTGCTTAGCTCCAAAACAGTTCTACTTCGTTAGTATATAAATAGACTTGCTAAGCCCCTATTATTAAATTAAATATATTAAAGTTCTGTAAAAGCACTGATAGGATAAAAATATAGCAGTGAACATTTTTGAGTCCTATTTCAAAGGTGAAAAGCACTGAAAAATAATCTAGATTTTAAGTCTTTCATGGAAAGGGGGAGGCATCACTGTTGGTACCATGCTTCCAAACTCTCCCATGACTGAAGTTCACTTGGGTATCCATTCTCTGGAAACATAGTAATAAATCTACTTCTGCAGGAGATAATAGATTCACATTAATTATCTCTGCATTTGAGTCTATTTCTTAAGAAATTGTATTCTAGTAACCAATCAAGTTAAGCCCAGATTCCTCAGTATGACTTCCCCACACATCAATACTGAGGCTCAAGGAAGTGGTTAAAACCTGTAAATGTGGGACCAGTGAGATGGCTCATTGGTAAAGGCAATTGCTACTAAGACTGATGATCTGAGTTAGATACCTGGGACCCACATGGTAGAAGGAGAAAACCAACTTACACAGGTTGTCCTTTGACATGCATACCTCTATGTACATGACATGGCACATGAGCAACCCCCAAACAAACACACAAATAATAATGTAATTTTTTAGGAACCTCTAAATATGGTCTTAGATACAAGGTATGACTATAGAATTTGCCATAAGCCAGTCATTTCAACTATTAGCTAGAAGGCAGAAAAGCACTATATCTATTAATTTTTCATTTTTTAAAATTGTGGTGTTGGGGATTGAAGCCAGGGTCTCACACATGCTAAGCAAGTGCTCTACCATTGAGCTCCAACCCCAGCCCCTATAAATGCATTTTTTTCCAATAAACACTGTAAAGCCCCCTGATGCGAAGTAAGCCCTTATTTCAAACCCACATTGCTTTACTTAATATATATGGCCATCCTAAAAGCCACTCATGAAAATTAACTTTATTATTTTATGCTTATGCTTATACATATTAAAATTATTGGGCAGGCTAAAATCCAAAGAATTAGGAACTGTTCTGACAGGAAATAACAAGAGAACTGCAGTTCTGTTTGTCCCTCTACAGTCAAGGCTAATCACTTCGGTTGGACGGGCCAGGTAGAGTAACAGACGTGTTGACTGAGCCTGGATTCTTCATGAGAAATTGACATTATCATAAATTTCACACAGATTGTGAGGAAACACTAATATTTTCATTTACTTCATTTACCAATGGTTTAAACCCGAGCAGAACATAATAGTTGAATAATTAGTTTTGACAGCTCAAGTGTCAAGGAAACTATAATTCATTCACTATTATGCAGCGATCTCTGTTCACCTATTAATTTCCTGCCATGTATTCACATATTTACAAACAGATCCAGACAACTAGAAAAATTAGTCTGTAAACATGGGTCTGAAGGCATGCATGAAATTAAAAAGCCAGTAACCAGCTGGAGAGATGGCTCAGCAGTTAAGAACACTTGCTGGAGCTCAGCCGCCAGCACCCACATTGTGTTGCTCATAACCATGGGCAACTCCAGCTCTAAGGAGGCTGATACCTTCTTCTGACTTCCAACAGCACCTACATGCACGTGAGCGCACACACACAGGTAAACAAATACAAAAATATAAATCTTTTTTTTTAAGTTGGCAAAAAATTACTACCTGGTGTAATAAAGGGTTAAATGTGAAAATATTTAAAAAAAGAGTTAGATATGGGCTGTAAAAAAAAATATGCTGGACCCACAGCTAATTATCTGGTGAATCACAGATGTTCCCTGAATGTTTTAAGCCAAACTCTCAGATATTTCTACCATTAGCTAAATGCCAGCAAAGCACTCTGTCTATTAATGCATTTTAAAATGAAAATTATAAAGCACTATGCTCTAAAGTGGATCTTTAATTCGGCTCTGCATTACTACATTTATTACATACGCACGCTCCCTAGGAAGAAAGGTGGCGATCCATTTTATCTTGTTGACATGCATAATTTACAAGGAATCAGAGGAATTAAAAGCTGCCCTACTTTGGAAGAACTTTGTAACTCAAAAGACTTTTATGGCCGGGCGTGGTGGCGCATGCCTTTAATCCTAGCACTTGGGAGGCAGAGGCGGGCGGATCTCTGTGGGTTCAAGGCCAGCCTGGTCTACAGAGTAAACTCCAGGCCAGCTGGGACTAAAAGGGAGACCCTGTCTCAAAAAAAAAAGAAATAGAAATAGATGGCCTAGCGGTTAAGAGCGCCGACCACTTTTGCAAAGGACCCAGGTTCCATCCCCAGCACCCACATGGCGGCTGAGAACCGTCTGTAACTCCAGTTCCAGGGGAATCCGAGACCCTCTTCTGACCTCCGCGGCATTGCACGACATGGGTGCACAGACCTACACGCAAACAGTACATTCATACACATAAATAAATAAAATTAAATTAAAAAAAAAGAAATAGAAATAGACAGTGTATTAGGTATTTTGCTGTTGCTGTGATAAAACACCATGACCAAGGTAACTTACAGAAGTTAGAATTNAGAGAGAGAGAGAGAGAGAGAGAGAGAGAGAGAGAGAGAGAGAGAGAAGAAAAGGACTGACTCCAGTTATTTCAATTTATTAATCTAATTCTTCTACAGCTGCTCTAAACACCTTATCTTAGAAGTTCAACTGTGGCAAGTACTTATTCTTTTCTTCCACGGAGAGAAATTCCCTTTTGTTTGGTAACGCTTCAGGAGAGGTTTCCGTAAGCATGTACAGCCACCAGCTCCAGTGAGCTGCGATCAGGAAACTCTTTTGTGTGTGTGGTGAAGGAGGGAATTCTGGTTTCCGTGGCGATTCTGCGCACAGGTGGGAAACATTAAGTCCCAAGAAGAGTGGCAGTCCCCTGGAGGGCGCCAGGCCACTGGCCTGGCTCAAAGTCAGGAACCAGGCAACTATGGACAGTGGCGGTGGTTTCCCACCTTCCAGGGCGCTTGCTAGGGGGATGTGGCGGAAGATGAAGAAGGGCGCGGGAGGCAGGCCCGCTGGGCCTCTCCGCAGGGCCAAGGGGACAGGCATCTTCTGCGGGGACGCTAGTAGGGCCGCGAGGCCCCGGGGTGCCTGATGTCTCCGTGGTCCCCGATGTGCCCGCGGCCCAGTGTCCCCGTGGTGCCTGATGTCCCCGTGGCCCAGGGTTTCCCCAGGCCTCAGATGTCCTCATGGTTTCCAAGTCCCCGCGGTCCCCACTGTCCCCGCCAGCACCCGCCGCACCTCCGCTGTCCCCGCCGCTGGCGCAGCCCCAGGGTCCCCGGGTCCCCGGTCCGCCCTCCGCGCTTGGCCCACCGCCCTGGTCCCGCCCCCCCGCCACGCCCCCGCCTTGATCTTCGAGTCCCGCAGCCGCTCTCACCGCAACAGCCGCGGGCAGGCCGCCAGTCCGCGCTCGCCCCGCTCCCCCAGACTCCTCGCAGACATGTTGTCCTGGACGGAAACCGCCGCTTCCCCCTTAAAGACGCCGCGCGGAGTCCGCGCGCCGGGGGCGCCCATGGGGGCGGTGACGTGGGGCCTGGCCGCGCGAGCTGCCAGGGAGCCCCTCGGAAAACAGGCAGGTCCACCCGGACTTCTAGAGCAGCTGTTGGAGAAATAGTTTAATAATTTGAAATTTGTCGGGATTTTTTAAATGGTGCAGGAGTTTAGCGATGTTTAAAACGTTCACGGCTGTTTTGTGTTTGCGTTAACCTTCCAAGACCTGGATTCCTGGTCCCCAGCTGCTGGCACAGCTTGCATCCTTTCACAAGTTAAAACTCTTGCAAAATAGGGTCTAAGGGGGTAACAGTTCGCCAAAATATCCTCGTGGGGTACTAGTTTTGTCTATTTTATACTCCAGCAACAACTTCTGCCTGTTTCAGACAAATTGCGTCAGTTTTCTTTCCTTCCACGAGCCAGGCTAATCAACCTTTTCAAGACATGCCCATTGAAGTGCTGGTAAACCAACTCTGGGGCTTGAGAGGGAAGTTACATCTTGTAGTATTTGCTGTTTTAGTGGTGTAAATACTCCCACCGCAGCTGATTTTAATCTACAAATAGCCGCAGAGTGGCTTGCAAGTTCCTGGATGCAGCAGTTAGATCTACACAACCGATACCACTCTTTATTTTTATTTATTTTTTTACCACTCTATTTTTTTAAGAGCACTACTTTTTTTTAAGATTTATTTTTACTTTTTAAAATTCTACATATATGTGGAGGAAGGTCTGTGCACCTGTGAGTGCAGGTCTCCTCTCTGAAACTTCAGAGTTCAGAAGAGGACATTTGATTCCCCTGGAGCTAGGGTTACAGGTGGTTCTGAGCTGCTGCCCCATGAGTGCTAGTAACTGAACTGCAGTCCCCTGTCCTCTCTCAACCTCTCAGTCCACATGATGATCTTTAACCTCATTCTGAGTGTGTGTGGAGGGGGGGGGGTGTCTCAATTCTACTCATACTTCTGTTGGTCAAAGCAAACCATGAGAGCAACCAGCAAAAAGCCTTGCTAGCCAGGAGACAATGAGCAAGAATAAATTATTGGGTGCAGTAACACAATGCCTTCTACCTGCCTTGGTTCAAGTGATTTGAGACTGGGCATACTGGGTCTGAAACCCTGGACCTTGCTCATGCTAAGCACATGCTCTGCTCCTCAACTATTAATATATCCTTCCTCAAGTTTTTTTTTAAGCTGGCACTTTATATAAACTAGAGTTTGAAAGCCTATTTGTTGAAATTTCTTCTTACCATTCCAAGAAGGATTGAAGAAAAGAAGAAGAAGAAGAACAACAACAACAACATCAACAACAACTAGTTGGGTATCTTGAAAGGGATAGTTTTGCAACTGAAAGGTTATCTATTAGGTTACCACTTTTTAAACAAAGGACATTTATGTTTATACACATCTGATTAAAAGATGGAGCTGGAGAGATGGCTCAATGGTTCAGAGCATTGACTGCTCTTGCAGAGAACCCAGGTTCAGTTCTTAGCAACTACAAAGCAGCTAATAACCACCTATAACTCCGGTTCCAGGGGATCCAACAACTTCTGCTGGCCTTTATGGGCATTGCATGCACATGGTGTGCTTACATACATGCAGACAAAACACTCATGCATATAAAATGAAAAATAAAATTTAAAAAGAAGTAACTAATACAAATGAATTAGTTACCATTAAACCATCTCTAATTTATATTTTCCTGCCCTAAGAAACATTAATTTTATTGTGTCTTAACAAGAGGCCTCATTGATTTACTGATATTCAGTGGTGGAGGTCCATATGTGGCTTCCCTGCTGCAAGTGCTCTCCATCCTTAGTCTAAGGCATTATTGTTTTGAACGTCTTAAGAATTAATTTAGCAGCTCAGGTTGGTGGCACCCTGTGACTGAGGCTGAGGCAGGAAGATTCCAAGTTCAAGTTCAGCCTGGACAATTTAGCCAGACCCTAGAAAGAGTGACCATAGCAGGAGGAAACATTCAGGTTCCACAGTAAATGGGAAATGGCTTCAGACTTTTGAAAGTGATAGTAGTTCAAGATCTGAGAGTGGTGAGATTTGGTCTGCTAGTATTATGAATGTATTATCCTAAGAAAATGTGTTTGGGATTTCTTTTGAAGTCCAGAGAAAAGAAATCTGTTCTTCCTTCACTTGACACAATATTTAACAATTTCTATAGTCAGAAACCTCTACCTTGTACTTTTAAGTTAAATTTAAAATCAAATTGTAAAGTGTATCCCAACTAGCTAATAACTCTGCTTTCCCCTCACATTCTTTCTTCAAATTCTAGCAGGAAAAATACTCTTTAGTTCTTATCTTAGTGGTGACAATTCCCCCGAATTTCATCATTCACCTAACGATAAATTAATAACATCTTTCAATAAATAAAAACCCTGGCTGGCTTCATCTTCAGAATGACTTCCTGGATGGACTTGGTGGCCTTTTGAGGGAATAAGCACTAGAGAATTCATATTCATTTTTAAATTTTCATGTATTAGGCAGAAACAGTGTTCCTAACAGTCTCCTGAATTTTAGGTATGTTTTGAAGATCTCATTATTTTAAGTGTACTGTATAAGGCCACAATATTATGGAAAAGCCACATGCCACTGATTGGAAGCTTTCTCTCCTATCACCAGTGGAGCTTACACTTAGTGCCTTTTTAAATTTCCCGTCTTGACTTCCTTCTAATCAACAATAACTGGATGTTTCTGAGGCACCCAGTTGGAATTTAAAATATTCCAATCTATTTGGAGACCAAAGGCAAGTTCAGTTTTGTTACCTTTGGAATTATACAATCTTGACACTTATGCAGAACATACCAAAAAATAAATAAATCCCCATGTGGGTTTTTTTTTTTTAACTTACTCTCTAGAGATCTAATTCAATAATGTTTGTTTCTTCAGGTGCCATTGATACTACCTAATACAGCCTAATTTGCTTTGTGAGGAGCTGTAACTCTGTGTTTGCTGAGTGTAGGATCCATTCTCTGGAATTACCTTGAATGGTGATGAATGATACAAAGCCAGCAGCTAGGGAACATCTTACTCAGTTGTAGCAAATTCATAACATGTGTCCTTCAAAGATTGTATTCTACTTTTGTTTGTATTTAGCAGGTAAAATTCACACTGACCTTTAGTGCATTGCACTCAGATTTTAAAGTATTACATGTACGTATTGGAACTGAAAAAGGTTTTCCTAGTCTTTATATAGCAATAACTGGAAGGGAACAGGGAAGTCTGGTTTTTCCTCCAAGCAGTCTGCCATAGTATGCATTAAGACAGATAATCCAATTATGTATAAGGTTTGTCTCCAAAGGATTTCTTTCAAGATTTTCTTAAATCCATTCTAATGTTTAAAAAGACATACATGCACAGAGCATTTGGCTTTTTTTTTTTTTTTTTTTTCCCCCTGTGGAGAGCTCCTGTTGACCTTGGTATGTGCTTTGTCTTCTCGGGAAGTTGAACTCACTCAGGCTCAAGCAGTAGTTGCTGGAAGCATATCCTCACAGAGCAGCTGGGACTCCATTTCTGTGCCTCAGAAGTGTCCTGAAATTTGCACAGTCCAGTTGCTGATTTTCCAACCCGTGGTTGTAGAATACCATACAGTGCTTTAAATTCCTAGGGTGAGAAACACCACTAAACCCTCTGTCTTTGGTTTGGTTTGGTGTTTCATTTTTATTTTGATGACAGGGTCTCATGTAGCCCAGGATGACCTTGAAGTCCTAACCCTCAGGCCTCTGCCTACTCAGTGCTGACATTGCAGACCCTCCCCTGCCAGCTTATTAAACCTTTGTTCTGATTCTCACTGTGTAACTGTAACAGTGTTGAGCTAGCCTGACTACCTACACTACAGGAAGCCCAAATTGGTTTGTAATTCTGAAACCATGACAGTGCATTTATTCAGTCATTTAATCAAGTCTTTTTCTCTTAAACCTGCCTCTGTCTCTGGAGTGCTGGGATTAAAGATGTGCGCAACCACGTCTGGAAAAATTTCTGCTTTTTAAAATCGCCAAGAAATACTGATTTGAACTTGAAGACATAGAAGTCAGTCTCTTCTGAGGATTGTCATCATGCCTTTATTTACATGGTCTTCTGTCCAGGCTGTTAGTATTATCGGGACCCCTGTGGGGCTGATACACAGTCACCTATTTTATCCTCTAGTATTGATCGTGACCTTTAACATTCCTATAAGAAGATAGCCATTCTGACTTAAATGGAAAGGAACTTCACATGAACGCAATGTGTTCTCCCCATCATACCACTGCATTTCTCTTAAAGGTACCTTGTTTTTTTAACGCTGCCCATTACAGAAACTGAAAATTCTAGCTCCTTTCAGTTATGTTAATAATCTTTTTGAATGTACCCCAGTGTGTGTGTGAGCAATTAAATTATACCAATCACTCATAGCTAAGTAGTCAACTTCAAAGGAGTTATAATTTCTCCCATTTATGTGGATTTTGCTGTCCTTGCATTTTTGTACATGGCTGTAAATTATGTGCACTTATTCTGTATTTATGTTAACTAGCCAACTTTTACTTGAATTAAAATTCCAAAAATTAAAATATGCTTATAAAAAAAAACCATTGGTATTCTCTGCCCTGGAATTTGGTACAGTATCCTCTGCCCTGAATTTCATTGTTAAAACAGAATATTTACACTCTAGATTTGAAATATGCTGTGTAATCCTTATCAAAACCTCAATTTGAGAAAGGTACTTATGGAGATTGCCTGGGCTGTGAAATTACCCAGCTGTGTTCTTAAACCACACTGTTTGGATACAACTTACAAGTGATTTTGGTGTATGAATTTTTCTCTTCTTTGTATTCTTTTATCTGGTGTGTGTATCAGGTAATACTGGCCTCAGAAAATGAATCAAGAAAGGTTCCTTTCTCTTCTGGGTTTTGAAAGAGTTTATGAAGAACAGATAAATGATTTAATGTTAAAAAGTTAGTAAACGGGCTGGAGAGATGGCCTAGCGGTTAAGAGCGCCGACCGCTCTTGCAGAGGACCCGGGTTCGATCCCCAGCACCCACATGGCGGCTGTAACTCCAATTCCAGGAGAACTCCAGTTCCAGGGGATTCTGAGACCCTCTTCTGACCTCCGCGGCATTGCACGACATGGGTGCACAGACCTACACGCAAAACAGTACATTCATACACATAAATAAATAAAATAAAATTTAAAAAAAAAGTTAGTAAACAGTGCCCTCTTTAAACAGGGCTGCCTAGTCCTGGTGTTTCTTTATGGGTCTGGGTTTTGTTGTTACTGTTTGACAGTTTCACGCATTTATATAATGAACCTTAGCCATTCAAACCCCCTATTTCCCTCTCTTACTGTCTCCTCTCCCACAAAGTCTTTCTTTTCACTAATTTCCCCTCCTACTTTCCTATCTTCTTTTTGTGGGTTGCCCACTGAGCTTAATTCCATGCTTATATTAGCACAGAATGGGAGGTTATTTACTGGAACATGGGTAACTTATCAGTGGCTATACCACTTGAGAAAATGACACCCCTTACCTCAGCAACCATCAGCTGCAAATAGTCCCTGAGGTGGGAGTGGAGCCCCGTGAGCTCCTCCTCCACCCTTGATGAAATGTTGAAGGCTCCAGTCTCCTGCAGGTCGTGTGCAGATTACCACAACCGCAGTGAGCTCATGAGTGCAGCACCATGCCATGTCTAGAGAACATCTTACCCATCTGCTGGCTCTTGTATTCTTTCTGCCTCCTCTTCTGAGATGTTCCTGAGTCTTTGTGGTGGTGATGATGTACTTGTCCCATTTAGGGCAGAGCATTCTACTCTCATTTATTCTCAACATTTTGGCCAGTTCTGCGTTCCAGTATTAACCACTGCCCACTGCTATAAAATGTTTCACTAATCTATGGGCATTTAGAAGACAGTTTGACAACCTGACCAACTGGCAAAATAATAATGATCATAAATCCTCCCTCCTCCCCCTGCCAGGGCCTATGACCTCCCAAGTCACAAATTCCTAACCAGGTTGAGCTGGCCTCAAATCTAATCAGAAAGTGGTTGGTGTGGGGAGCTGGCATGAGCAACGCCATGGTGAACTCTGATTGACCTTTGATATTTCAGCAAGTTCTTGGCATGCATGGGTTAATACTGTACAATCAGATGTGATGTGCACTGTTTTCCAGTAGGAATTGTTTTGAGGGAATGTCCTTGCAAGGCAAGGCAATAGTCCTTGAGACTATCCTTGGAATGTAAACAAAGTTTAACCATACCTTCGCCCCATGTGAAATTTGCAGAAGAGTCTTTTCTTTTTACTTGCTTGTATAAAAGGCCTTGGAAATTAAACTTTGAGGCTCCAGTATTCACTGGTCACCTCTCCCAGCTCTATCCCTTTGGGTGTGTGTGTGTGTGTGTGTGTGTGTGTGTGTATTCTTTCTTAATTCCCACTCCCCCATTCAGGTTTTGTTCGACTTTGGCAGCTGGCTCCGTCAGGTTGGTTACTCTTATAATAGTCATGCCACTAGCACACTAGATAGCAAAGCAGGTCATTATGTGGCTTACAGGATTTGCGGTTGAGACTGTTGATAACTCTTCTCCCCTAGTTGCCTGGTACTGTGAAATCTAGCCAGTGGGGAATAAGATTCTAGCTCAGCTCAAGTCTGAGTTCTCCATGTCTTGTGAATAATGTGTGTGGTTTCTTCATCAATAAGGTCTTATCAAGTTGTGGTGGGTGGCCAAGAGCAATAACAATATCCTATATTATTTAGGGAGCCTCTAGGGACCCCTGACCAGCAACTTAAAGTGGGGGTACCCCACATCTGTCACTGGAATTTTTGTTTAATAACCCATAGTTTGGGAAGGAGCATGATCCACCCATCGATGGAAATGGGTCTTTCTTTAAAATACTGATTCAATCTTTCATGTGTTACAGGTCTAGATTGTCTTTCTTATTGTGACCGTGTGGGCAGTTTGTATCTTTCTTGGGATTTGTCCATTTCATTTCTGTGGGCTGGTATATGATTGTTTACAGTATTCAAGTCCTTTTTCTTTCTGTAAGTCACCAGCAGTGTGCACTCTTTCATTTGTTTGCCAGATGTGCTTTTACTAAACTGTTCCTTGAGGTCATACCCCCTGCCTTCAGTGAGGTGCCTTGTAGGAACGGCTGAATAAAACTCATTATCAGGATTAGTATCAGGGTGTCATCCATTTCAACTGTCCACTGCATCTCACCATATTTTCTCTGTAGAATCCAGAGATCTTACTATGCTGGCACAGAGTCATTGTATGTTCTTCATCCCTTGAACTGGGATCTGGCTTATATGATAGATTGTCCTCTTGGTTTCACTTCTAGGAAGACTAGGTCAAATAGAGTTTATTAGTTTCACAAGTAGAATGGCTTAAAACATCAAATATGTGTCCTCTCATAGTTCTAGAGACAAGAGGTCAAAATCAAGGTGTCAGGAGAACCATGCTACCCAGCTCTGAGAAGAACACTTATGGAAATTTCCCCCCAAGGAAATAAATTATAGAGATGTATACTTGGAGAATTCTTCGGGTAGCAGAAAGAATTGGATATCTTCCTATGGGAATTCTCAGAAGGGCATTAGAATTCAATTAATACAATTTATATTTCTTAGAACTATTAGGAAGAAATGGTTCAAAGATTTGCCCCAGCTTTTCAACTCCTTTTCAGAATCTGTGAGTCACTATCCACAGGCTCTGCCTTCTCCCTGCCTGTGCGTCTATGGTGCCCTGGCTGCTTTTCTCCTGGTTGCTTCACCCGGCACTGTATTTGCAGTGTCTGTTAACATATGTTTGGGTGACTAGACAAAATCCAATTTGCCTGCTTTGGGACATACAGAGAAATGTTGTTACCTAAAAGTAGAGATTTCCTTTTGTTTTTCTAGTTTATCTTAAAGGGAAGGAATAAGTGTCTTGGTCTATTTTCCATTGTTGTAACAAAATATCAGAGGCTTGATACATTACAAATAAAATATGTTAGTTTAGCTTATAGTTCTGAAGGTCCAAGCAGATGGTGTTAGTTTTTGCTCAGTTCACAGTGAGGGTTCAAATGGTAGCAAGACACGTAAGGGTGGTGAGTGACACCTATGCAAGAGAGAGCCAGAGGAGAACCTATCTGGTCCAGGATACTTGCCTTAATCCCTTTCCAAGGAAGTGCCTAATGACCTAATCACTTTCCAGAAGATTCCACCCCTCAACATAGGTATTTGGGGGAGCTTTAAAAAGTAACAAAGGTATTACTTTTCTCATTGTTGTGATCAAATAGACAGAAATAACTTAAGGGAGAAAGGGGGCTAGGGGATGGACTGTTGACAGAGTGCTTGCCTAGCATTCGCTAAGCCCTGGGTTTGATCTCCAACAGCACATAAAAGTGAACATGGTAGCACGCACCTGTAATCTGAGCACTCAGGAGGTGGAGACAGGAGAATCAGAAGTTCAAATTCATTCTCCAACACGCAGCAAGTTCAAGGCCAACAGCAAGTTCTGGGCTATCTGACACTCTGTCTAAAAAAAAGAGGGAGAGCAAAGATTTAATTTGGTTCACCATTATCACGGTGTCAGGAGTGGCGCATGGGATTGGTTGTGCTAGCAGGAGCGAGAGGTTTGTTGCATCAAACAGGCAGACAGGAAACAGCTTGAGCAAAGCAGAGCTAGGATCACTCTTCGATGCTCACACCACCACCCACCCTAACCTAACCCTCTCCTTCCCCTACCCACTCCCTCCAGTGAGGTCCCACCTTCTCTCTTAGCTTCCTACAATAGCACCGCCAGCTGGAGGCCACGTGTCCAAACACATGAGCCCAAGGGAGACTTTTCACATTTAAGCCATAACAATAGTGAAGCGCTATCACGACAGGAACAGAGAAAGAAAAGAAAGGAGAGAAAGGAGAGAAAGAAGAGGGCAGCGGCAGGCCTTGTCAGAGCCCCTCAGTGAGGCTCGTGCTTGGCTGCACAGAAGAGAACGAAACAGACACAGCCCACAGGGAGGCACAGACACAGGCAGTCCTGCCCCACAACGTTGCTCGGTTGGCTTCTTGTTCATAGAGTTGGCGGGGTGAGGGAGATGGCGAGGGTTCCCACTGTTGCTGGAGTAGACATCTGCCAGCTTATCTCACTGTGATTCCAGGGGTCCATCTCTCCAGCTGTTCTCAGGGTTGACATGACCTGACCTTGGTGGCCAGACATTCCATGTGACTTTCAGAAGGCTTTACAAACTCCTTTTTTGGAAGGAAAGAGACAGACTTGCAAAAAGGTGCTGGGTGCACTATTTTCTGAGATAATTATGAAGAACAAAAACAGCATTAACTTATTTTTTGTGTCTATTTTGTAGTGGGAGAAAAGTAAACCATTACTTGTGGAAGTGGGCTCGAGAGAGCCAAGCAGAAATCTGACTCACAGATCTACAGTGTACTGCTGTGTCTTCAGAGAACTATCAGAATGACTGTTGCCTTGGGTTTGGCTAGCTGTACTTACTTCCCATAATCTACTAGGTCTGCCTGCTTGGGATTTAGATAAGCAGAGACTTCCTCTCTGATCTGACAGACCTACCGATTCTTTGAGTCTGAACTCTTTTGTTTAATTTTTAAAATATTTTATCTATTATTTTTATTTTATGTGTATGAGTATATTACCTGCATGTATGTAAGTATACCCACATCATACGATGCCCATGGAGGTCAGAAGAGGCCATGAGATCCCCTGGAACTGGAGTTACAGATGCCTGTTAGCTGCCGTGTGGGTGCCTAGAACCAAACCCAGGTCCTCTCAAGAGAGCCAGTGCTCTAAACCGCAGAGCCATCTTTCCAGCCCCATAGCAATTTCCTTTAACCACTGAGCCATCTATCCAGCCCCTAGCCTGAAATCTTAGAAAGATTTCTTAGATCACTCTGAAATGGCAAGAACCAGTTTTCACATTTTATACATTCTCTCCCTCTCCCCATATAGCCAGGCACATGCTGGTCACAGTGCTGTGCAGATGGTAGGTCTCAGTAAATGCTTGAAGGAATTGAAAATTCAACATGAAAAGGAGGCTGGGAGCAGAGCTCAGTGACAGGCCATGTGCTCAGCATATGACTCCTTGAGTCAGGACCCCAGTGCCACCCCACATAGCCTGTTCTAGACCACGGATGTGTAGTAAGAGCAGCCAGCTTTACAGAATCAGAAGGTAGGATGGGAGCTGCCCCATGGATGAGGAGTGAGGAGCCAGTGCTTCATGCATAGTGTGTTTTGGGAAATAGGACTGTGGAGATGGACCATGGTGATAGTGCTACAGTGCACTTAAAGACACCACACTCCACTTATTTTTTTTAAAAGATTTTATTATTTTTATTTTATGTGTATGAATGTATTGCCTGCATGTGTATAAGTATACCATGCCATGCAATGGCCATCGAGGTCAGAGAGGGTTTCAGATCCCCTGGAACTGGAGTTATAGACTATTGTTAGCCATCACGTCAGTCCTGGGAATTGAACCCGGATCCACTGCAAGACCAGCCACTGCTCTTAACCGCTGAGCCATCTCTCTTGTCCCCAGCTCTACTTGTTTTCATTTGCCTCTTTTTTTATTATTCTTTTAATTTTTTTATTGAGGTTTCATGTAGCTTGTTACTGAGCTCAGCTTCCTGTTTGCCAGCTCCAGTTTTAAAAATGAGACCTTTGCATCAGGCGTTTATTTAGATCACTGCTTTTAGGTTTTGTCTGCCTGAAAACAGTGAAGGAGAGTGGGCCTACTACAGCCAAGTTCTGATTTCTCTTTGCATCTTGGAGAAAAGGTCAGTTTGCCCTTCTGTGGCTTTAGTGTGGGTTTAAGCACAGCCAACCACCAGTCCCTTGTGATATGTGTTCCCACACATAACCAAACTCCCAGAAGGGACCAGGTTGGTTGCTGGGGGGACAACCTGACCCAGGGTTACCAAGGCTTTTTCTCTCAGACTGACTGTCCCAGCTACCCCAAAATAAGCTGCCAGCAGCTCCTGAGATCATCTGTGCTCCTTTCTTAATGTCAATTTAGAAAATGATCAGAATGGCTGACTTTCTTTCCTGGGTGGCCTAGGTGCTATAGGGCCGAAATGGGAAGAGGAGTTTCCCCAGTGAAAAGGACTCCAGGGAACAGCAAGGCATGCAGTTGCACTGAACTCCATGCCCAGGGCAAACCAAGGAGACAGCCATCTTGAAGATTCTGTTCTTCATTGATGATAACCTATATGATCTGTGAGATTTTGTTTGCTTCCTTTTGTTTTGTTTTGAGGCAGGGTCTCACTCTGGACCTCTGACTGGAACTCACTCAATAGAAAAACTCAGAGATTCGCCTGCCTCTTCCTCCTGAGTGCTGCCTGGCTTATATATTCTGTTATCTATTTTCAAAGATCAAATGATCTCAAGCTCTTTTAAGTTGCCATCTAAAGCTATTTTTGCCTTGATTTCTTATTGGGAAATGTATCAGGTTCTAGCAGTGAAAGTGCTTCATGAAAAATACTTGAAATAAATTCAAATGGAAGCTATTTTCATACTCTGGTTTACTAGTATGTTTACTATAGTTATTTTCATACACTGGTTTACTAGTATATATACTATAGTTATTTTCATACTCTGGTTTACTGGTATGTATGCTAGAGTTATTTTCATACTCTGCTTTACTAGTATGTATACTATAGTTATTTTTTCCCATGGCTCAGCTATGGGATATTCCCCCAGCCTTTTTTAAAAAATAGTTCTGCATGCAATGGTGACCCAGAGTTTCCATTTCTTCCATAAGTTATATATTTATAGGGGAAGAGCAAGAATGTTAGAGATCAAAAATACTGCTGTGGGGCTGGAGAGATAGCCTAGTGGCTAAGAGCACTGACTGCTCTTGCAGAGGACTGAGGTTCTATCTCCAGCACCCACATGGTGACTGAGAGCCGTCCTTAACTCCAGTTCCAGGGGAATCCTACAACCTCTTCTGACCTCTGTGGCATTGCACAACACTGGTGCACAAACCTACATGTAGACAGTACATTCATACACATAAAGAATAAAAAAATAAAAAATGCAGCTGTATTTGAATAATATAGAATATGAATCTATAGACTCCTTTTTTTTTTTTTTGGTCTTTTTGAGACAGGGCCTCCCTGTAGTCCCAGCTGTCCTGGAACTCACTCTGTAGACCAGGCTGGCCTTGAACTCACAATGATCCGCCTGCCTCTGCCTCCCAGGTGCTAGGATTAAAGGCGTGCACCACCACGCCCTGCTGAATCTACAGACTTCTAATTGGGTCCTGTTGATGTAGTTGGAGCAGAGTGGAGACCAGAGCTCAAGGTTCTGGACCTCAGTCCCCAGTCGTCTGTTTTGTCTGTTCTGAACAAAAGCCCACCACTGACTCCACACTTGGAGGAGCCCAAGGGGGGGGGTCCATGGCTGTGAGCAATGGGGAAGCATGGCAATGTGGTAGCCAAGAACAAAGGCTTTGGAACCATGCCTCTAGGTTTGGGATCCACCACTCCTTGGCTCTGAAATCGTGGACCATCCTCTTATCCTCTCTGCTCCAATTTTCCTGGGGAGACTATTTTGTACAGTCCAGATAGGGCAGTATCAGACCAAAAGACAGATTCCATCTGAGTCTAGCTTGGTGAGCTGAGAAGTTTCTTGGGTTCACTTACAGAAGCATGGTTGACAGCTGATGAAAGTTGCATCACCAGAGTTCCCTGCACAACTTACAGGCAGCTACAACACTGAAGTCACCCTTCTGCCAGCAACCGCTTGCTGCTTACAGAAACTCGGAATGGCTGTGGAGAAGGTGGTCATGAGTCTTCCTAGCTTTGCGAGTCCCCTGCGTCTTGTTAACCTTTACCTCCCTTCCATCTCCTGAGGGTCTCATGTAGTGATCACAGCTGCTCTGATTCAGGATGGCAATGATCATGTCCAACCCAAAGGAAACTACACAAAGGCTTCTTTTGCTCTTCTCTCTGTAAAGTTGCACTAACAGAAGGAGTTACACTTGGGATTATTCCAAGCATTGAGTAAGCTAAATGAGTAAAACCATGGCTTTTGTCATAGAGTAATCATTAAATAAGACTTTGCGTTCCTGAGAGAGACAACCTTGTCTTCTGTCGCTTAGACCCCTTTTGCATCTCTAGTTCCTCCCTTTGGAAGTCTGGTGGCTGGGAATAGCTGACTACTTGAGAGGAGATGCCCTTCCTTTCCCTCCGAATGCTAAGTGGGAGCTTTCCAGGCTGTGGGGAGCCTGGAGAGGACCCTGGAAGCCTGTCCAGGGTCCAGGCCTCAGTGGAACTTCCTGCGGGCCTAGCCTGTTTGCCATAAGAAACCACATGTCTTCTTGAAACCAAAGTGCTGATTTACTGGAGGAACCTCAGCTAGTAGATGTTCCTGTCACAAGCCTACCCCTGGGTGGCAATAGGCTACGCTACAGTCTGGATGCTGTTTCTCCTCTAAAATTCCTACCAAAAATCAGTCCCTAAAAATTCTAAGAGAGGGTCCTTTAGCAAGTGATTAGACTCTGAGGACCCCTCTCTATGGATGAGATTAAGACATTTACAAAAGAGGCCCCATAGGCATAGGAAAAGACTTTCTTTTTTTTATTTTAAAAAATTTTCAAAGCCAATTTTTACTGAAGCTTTGTGCATTTCATACAAAATTTCTAATCAAGTCCAGACTTATTCCCTCTTCTTTGCTCCCCCACCCCACCAGAGCTCATGCATTCTGCCAAACATATTTTTCATCTTTTTCACAGTCTCTTAAAATTTTCAATGCAGAAGTTTTCTGTTTTGAGCAGAAGTTCACCATTACAGTCAGTTCTTTGACCCAGTCTTTGTTGTTGTTGTTCCTTCCAATTTGCATCACTCCAAAATATGCATATATGCATGCCACATATATCTTTTAGCATCTTCAGCTTATTATTTCTTTTTTATTTTTTATTAGGCTGAAAGATGTCATGTTTGAAGGCTCTTCCTTGGCAAGCCCAAACAACCATTAGTCCTGCCCTTGTGCTCCACACTGGGGTTTTCCCTTCCCATGGTCACCAAATGAGATCCAGTAAGCACCAAGTCATGTCTTGATCCACCTGTACTGGTCTCTGTGATACAGCCTGGGTAGGGAAAAGATTTTCTAAATTACACCTCAGCTGCACAAAAAATGGGGTCAACAATTGACAAATGGGACCTTATTAAACTCAAGAGCTTCTGTGCAGTGAAAGAAATAATCAAAGAAGTAAGGAGAAAATCTATAGAGTGGGAGGAAATCTTCGCCAGTGATACATCTGACAGAGCATTAACATCCAGAGTATAAACTACTCAAAAAATAAAGGAGGTTCAGCTGGGCATGGTGGCACACGCCTTTAAGCCCAGAACTCAGGAGGCAGAGGCAGGCAGATCTCTGTGAGTTCAAGACCAGCCTGGTTTACAGAGTGAGTTTGAGGCCAGCTGGGGCTACAGGGAGACCCTGTCTCAAAAACACCAAAACAAAAAACAAAAACAAAAACAAAGGAGGAAGAAAACAAATGACTCACTCAAAAGATGGAGTCAAGAGCTGAACAGAGACTTCACAAATGAAGAAGGAAAGATGTCTGAGAAACATCTTAAAAGTGTTCAACGTTGCTAATAATTAAGGAAACACAAATTAAAACCACCTTGAGTTTTCATCTTACTCTGGTAAGACTAGCTATGATCAAGGAAACAAAGGATACCAAGTGCTGGAGAAGTTGTGGGGAAAAGGGAACACTCATCCACTGCTGGTGGGAATGTAAACTCGTGCAGCCCCTGTGGAAAGCAGTGTGAACTCTTGGGAAACTGAAAATGAGCCTGCCACCTGACCCTGTCATACCACTCCTGGGTAAATACCAACAGGACTCATCCTATTGCAGAGATACATGGGTGTCTATGTTTATTGTAGCTCTGTTTATAGTGGCAGGGAGCTGGAAGCAACCCAAGTGTCCCTCAACCAGCTAATGGATAGAGCAAGTGCGGTACATCTGCACAATGGAGTTCTATGCAGCGGTGGGGCAGGGTGGCATCAGGAATTTTGTAGGCGGATGGATGGAACTGGAAGCCATTATGCTAAGTGAAGTGACACAGTCCCAAAAGGGCAGGTGACTATGGTCCTCTCATTTGTGGATGCTAACCCCAATTCTCTCTTTAGAAGGCAAACTGAATAATTCCTTTTTATTTCTTTGGTTATTTTTTTAGTAAATATAATACCTGATGTTACTCATCAACTTGCTTTGTAATGTAGGAAAGTAACATTGTTTCTTTATTTGCATACAATCCTACTATCAAAACGGGAAACCCTAAATGTGTTTTGGAGTTAACCTAGAGTTTGCTTTCAGATGTCATAGTTTTGGTATGTCTGCGGCGTCCATATAGGCATATTTCGGAGTGATATAAATGAGAAGGAGCAAGAGTGGCAAAAAGACTGAGTCAAGGATCTGACTGAAACAGTAAACTTTTTTTTTAACATTTTTTTTATTGATGCTTTGTGCATTTCATACATAATTTTCCAATTCAGTTCAGGCATATTTCCCTTTCCCTTCCCTCCCACCCCCACCCCATCCCAGATCATGCATTGTGCCAACTGTCCTGCATCTTTCTCTCAGTTTTTTTTTCTTTTCATTTTTTAGCTATAAGTGATAATCCATGAGTACAAGCATCCTTCATGTAAAACCAATTTGCCCAAACCCCCACAGCCCCACCTTCCAGCGGGGGGTGAGGGGTTGTATGTTCAATCAAGTTGATCAAATGAGTGTCCAGACTACATTGCTGTAGTTTCACCATTCACCCCAATCGCAGCCCTTACATTCTACCATGCCCCCTCTTCCGCAGATTGTTCCCTAGGCTTAGAAAAGGGGCACAGGTGGATGAGAAGCAGAACAGTCCACTCTCTCTGGAGCTGTTGACTTGGACTCTGGTCAATTCTGGCTGTTTCCTTTCATGGGCTGACAGTTTGTCCAGGAATAACCTTTCGATCCTACTAATGAAGCACAAGCAATTAGATATATAGGTATTTAAACAGCACTAATAGTTATGGTAGGTTACTTTGGTATAGACACATATGTTTGGATGATATGTTAATCCATGAATTACATTTTTTCCTGTTAAATATGACAGGGTCTTACTGTGGCTTATAACATCTCCTAACCTGCAGAGGATGTAAGCTTGTGGCATCAGCCATGGGTTATTCCTCCAAGGAGAGAGCCAATAGCCAATTAGATTTGGGATATACAGGCATATGGCTGCCTCTGCTGCACAGTATTTCCAGGCAGGTGAGGTGTAGCTGGTGCTGACGGTGGAGTCTTGTTTGACTTAAGGAGACCCGTATTTGCTTTATTGGTTAATGGCCTTTGGTAACACTCTCAAAGACTCAAAACGAGCCTTCCATTTGACCCAGTCATACCACTCCTGGGTATATACCCACAAGACACATCTTACTGCAAAGATACATGCACAGCTATGTTTATTGCAGCTCTGTTCACAATAGCAAAAAGCTGGAACCAGCCCAGGTGCCCCTCAACTGACAAGTGGATAGAGAAAATGTGGTACCTGTATACAATGGAGTTCTATGCAGTGGTAAAGAGGGACAACATCATGAACTTTGCAGGTAAATGGATGGAGCTAGAAGACTCTGAAACAGTAAACTTAAGCCCAAAATGGTAAACTTCAGCATCAAAAAATTTGAAAAAGACTGAGAAAAAATGAAAGACATATATGGCAGAATGCATGAGCTCTTACAGGAAGGGGGCAGGGAAGGGGAATTGGGTCTAGATTTAATTAAGAAATGTTGCGTGATAAATTCCAAACTTCAATAAAGAGAAATAATATATTATTCATTTATTGAACATTTCATGGATTTTGCAAAATAATTTTCTGTATTGAAAGTTTATCTATTGCTGGGTGTGGTGGTGAACGCCTTTAATCCCAGAACCCGGGAGGCAGAGGCAGGCAGATCTCTGTGAGTTCAAGGTCATTCTGGTCTATACAGAGCTCCAGGCCAGCTGTCTCAAAAAGACCATCCCCCGAAAAAAAAAAAAAGCCAAAACAACAACAGCAACAACAAAAAAGGACTTGGCATTCAGTATTTTTTGCTCTTCTGATTTCCATCATGTAAGGACACTGCACCAGAAAGCAGCCCTACAGACCTTTAATATCCTGATGCCTTGATCTTGAATTCTGTAGCCTCTAAAGCCATGACAGATGAAACCCTAGTATTTACAAATATTCAGGTTTTGAGTATATTAGCTTTTCATCACTATAATGAAATGTCTAACCAGCTACTTAGGAAGAAGAGGTTTATTAGCTCACAGTTCTGAGGCTTCAAGGACCAAATGTAGCACAGGCTTGGTGTGAACTATACTGCCTTGACTGTACCACTTTATGGCACGTGGCCGATGGCAGTAGTGGGGAGTCTATGTTGAAAGCAACCAAGTGATTACATTCAAACCAGGGGCCATGAGAGAAGGGGGGGGGCACCCCCAGGCTTTTATAACAGTTCTCTGGAGAGAACTACTGAGAAATCCCATGAGAATTCCCTTCTGCCCACTCATCCACCACTTTCTGCCAACACCATCCAATGGACCAGACCTTCAATCATGTCACATCTAAACCATAGCAGTGGTTATTTGTTACAATAACAGGAACAGACTAAGACAGGCAGCTGGCTGAGAATTCACATACTTGGGTATATTTTGTTTTCTTTTTTAAAGTGAGATGTTTTTAGTAATTTTCTTGCTCCATTTTAAAAGTACAGACTGACATGTTTTGAAACTGAGTACAGCCATATAAATACCACATCAAGACACAGCACATTTCTATTACCTTCCAAAATTCCCTTTTTATCCTTGTAAATAACCTGTTTTTAAATAACCTACCCTTAGGGGGATCAGCATTCTACTTTTGTCACTGTGAAACAAACTTGTACTTTTCAGAATTTCCTATAGATGCAACATGCCAGGCTTCTTTCAGGTATCATGGTTTTGAACTTCAGGTTGTTGCCTAAGCCAGTGGACACATCCTTTTATCACAGACTTTGACTTTATGATATAGATTTGTCAATATATGTTCCCTGATGATGGACATTTGAATTTTGGCATTGCTTTGTATATATATATATATATATATATATATATATTATTTATTGAAAAACTGCTATTAACATTTATGCATAAGTTTTTGTAAAGATACTTTTCATTTATTTTGGAAAAAAAGCGCTTAGAAGGGAATTGCTGGATCATGTTGCTACATATTTAAACTGACAAGAAAGTACCAAAGTGCTTTCCAAAGTGCAAATGACATTTCACCCTCTATCAGCAATCTGCGAAGGTTCCAAGTATCCCGTCTTCCCAGTAGCACTTGCATTGTCTCTTTAATTGTGGTCATTTTAGTGAGTGTCACTGAGTATCTCATTTTGGTTTGTATTTACATTCTCCTTAACATGAATGGCAAAGGACTGTCTCCATGTCTTCATGGTTGGATTGTGTTAGTTGTTTGTGTATTTGATATATAAGTTCTTTGTCAGATACGTGAGTTAAAATATTTTCCCATTCTTTCCAGTGGATGAATTTGAGAAATAAAAACAAGACTAAAATATATTTTTATACCCATTATCTGTTTCCATTCCTTGTTGCTAAAGTTAAGTTTATGACAGCCAAAATATTAATTTTGGAAAAGTCAAATTCAACAATTAATCATCTTTATCATTTATGATGCTTATGTTCAATCTAAGAAATATTCCCCTTATACCAAAGTTGCAAATAATTATTTCCCTAGGAAGTTTTATAGTTTTTTTAATATTATAGTTATTAGTATATTTTTTGTTTTTTTACTGCTTTTTTTTTTTTTTAGATTTTTTTTTTAGATTATTTATATTTATTATTATATTTATTTATTTATTTTATTATTTATTTATGTGTATGAATGTATGTTCCCTGCTGCAAGTTTGTGCACTCGTGTTGTGCAATGCCGCGGAGGTCAGAAGAGGCTTCGGATGTCGCCTGGAACTGGAGTTAAAGGAAGTTCTCAGCCCAGCCATGTTGGGTGCTGGGATTGACCGCGGGTCCTCTGCAAGAGCAAAAGGTCACGGCTGCTCTTATAAAACACTGCCATAAGTAGAAATTAGTAACCTTAAGCGCATACCAAATCTGCATGTTTACACGGAAAAATATATAGCACGAGATTTCTGGAGTCTGCTGGTTTTAAACATCGAGTGTAATCTTGATCTTATTTATTTATATTGCGGGTTAATTTAAGAGATTATGTTTTGTTGATGACTTGTGTGGACCGTTGACTACATTTTTCCTCTTCAGAGGTTAAGGCTTCGGGCCTTCCCCGCCAACAAGACTCAAGTGGCAGCTCTGATGCAACTGTCATAACTGTTCATAGACTCACTGTACTTTTCAGGTCGGATATTTCTGTTTTTTTCCATCTTTAATAGTCTAGTACTACCAGTCGGTTTCACTGAGTGAACGCAATGACACGAGTGCACAATACTCGCGTTTGATCGTAAAGTACGTTCATCTACGCTAGGCTGCTGTGCCCCAAACACCTACAGCCCCACCATCCAGTGGGGGGTGACAGGTTGTTTGTTCAATCAAGTTGATCAAATGAGTGTCCAGACTATATTGCTGTAGTTTCACCATTCACCCCAATCGCAGCCCTTACATTCTACCACGCCCCCTCTTCCGCAGGTTGTTCCCTAGGCTTAGAAAAGGGGCACAGGTGGATGAGAGGTAAAACAGTCCACTCTCTCTGGAGCTGTTGACTTGGACTCTGGTCAATTCTGGCTGTTTCCTTTCATGGGCTGACAGTTTGTCCAGCAATAACCTTTCGATCCTGGCCTGGCGTGTTATGGCGTCTCTTATCTTATTTATTGAGCATGATTCATTTTATTGATTGAACAGGTGAGATCAAATACTTATTTCTTTTGGTTCAGTTACCCAGTTGTACCAGGACCATTTGTGTTGCACCAGCACTTCCCCTACTGAGATGTCTGATACTTTTGTTGAAAAAGCACTTGACCTTGTATCTATTTATTTCTGGACTGTCTCTACTCCATTAGTTTACATAACTATCATTCTGACATTATATCACATACTTTTTTTTTTCTTTTAGAGTAGGCTTTGCTCAGGTTAGTGTTGAAATCACTGTCTTGTTTAATAGAAACTCTTGCCATCGTTTTGGTATTTTGGGTTTTCCTTTCCTTATGAGGTTTAGAATAAGCTTGTCAAATTCTGAAAAATAAATCTGGAATTGTTTACTGGAATTATGTTTAGTTTTTGGATCAATTTGGGTGGGGGATCTACCATCTTCACAATATTGAATATTCAGATTCATGAACAAGATAAATCTCTCTGTTGATTTATGTCTTGTTTAATTTGTAGGAATGTGTATATAGTTTTCAGTTTGCAGGTCTTGAGCAAAATTTATTAAATGTACACCAAAACATATTAATTTTATAGCATTTAAAATGTATTTTTGGGCCCAAGCAACGCAGTGGAAACGGTGGTGTTCTACAAGCGAAACTTCCACCATGAGTCTCCTCAAACAAACCCAAGAGTGAGATGACCCCAGAGGAGCTGCAGAAGGGAGGAGGAGGAATTTAATATGGATCCCTGGTCCGTGCTCACGCAGTCGGTCAAGAACAACATGCAGGTACTCATCAACTGCTGGAACAACAAGAAACTCCTGGGCCAGGTGAAGGTCTTCGGCAGGCACTGCAACATGGTGCTGGAGAATGTGAAGGAGATGTGGACTGAGGTCCCCCAGGAGTGGCAAGGGCAAGAAGAAGTACAAGCCTGTCAACAAGGACCACTCTATCTCTAAGATGTTCCTGAGAAGAGACTCAGTCATCGTGGTCCTAAGGAATACCCTCATCGCGGGCAAGTAGGGGCCTCCTCCCGCAGGCAGCCTGCTCTCCACCCTGCCTTCCAAGATGTGCCCAGTGCCATTAGAATAAAACCCTATGGGTTAAAAAAAAAGAAATGTATTTTTACTAGCATATGGCAATACAATTGAATTGATATGACTTTGGTTCATGAACTTTCTAAATTCAACTTATCGGTTCTGCCAGCTTTCTAAAATGTATGTATTCCCTAGATTTTTCTAGCACAACAACATCACCTTTAGAAAGACTCCTTTATCATTATCTTCCCAAGGTCTCTGGATCCTCCTTTTTCATGTTTTTTTTTTTTTTTTTTTTTTTTTTTTTTTTTTTTTTTTGAGACAGCGTCTCCCTATAGACCCATCTGGCCTGGAACTTGCTCTGTAGACCAGGCTGGCCTTGAAATCACAGGGATCTATCTGCCTGCCTGTGCCTTAAAGGCGTGCGACACCATGCCTGGCCTATTTTGGTCTTTTTGAGACAGAGTCTCCCTGTAGCCCCAGCAGGATTAGAACTCACCATGTAGACTAGGGTGCCCTCGATCTCATAGAGATCTGCCAGCCTTTGCCTCTTGAGTGCTGGAATTAAAGGTGCGGGCCAACTCTCCTGGCCCATGTCTTTTTTTTTTTTTAATGGGTAGGACTTATGGTATATCTGGAAAGGAAGTGGGGTACATTTGCCTATGCAGCAATTTAGGGAGAAATACTCAGACTTTTATCATTAAGTTATCTGTAATTTTTTCACAGATGCCCTAAAATTCAGTATGTTTTAAAATATAAAAGCCAATGACAAAATAGCATCCCACAAATATCTTTTATTGGGCTAAATTCAAAACATTTGCCGAAGTTATTGTTGAGTTTCAATACATATGTGCACTTCAAATGTATACATTCACTATTATCCGGTAGCAGTTGTGTTTGTGTGTGTGTGTGTGTGTGTGTGTGTGTGTGTTTGTGTGTGTGTGTGTCTTTCTTAGACAGGGTCTCCTCATAGCTCCTGCTGTCCTAGAACTCACTTTGTAGACCAGGCTGGCCTTGAACTCACAGAGATCTGCCCTCCTGTATCTACCTCCTGAGTGCTGGGATTAAAGGCATGTGACACCACTCCACTTTTTTTTTTTTTTTAATGAAGGTAAGAGAATTCCCAGTCAGGGCTGAGGAGATTGCTCAGGTGATGAAACACTTGCCTTGCAAACATAAGGACCTAATTGATCCCCAGAACCTCTGTAAAAATTCAGGCATAGTGTCCTGTTCTTGTCATCCCAGGGATGGGAGGCAGAGGTGGATCCCTGGCGCTCCGTAGCCAGCCTAGCCTACTTTGCCAGCCAATGTGAGACCTTGTCTCAAAAAACAAACAAACCTACAAACAACAACAAACCCAAGATGAATGTCAACTAAGGAAGGACAGCAGAGGTTCTCCTTGGGCATCCACACGTGTGTGCAAACACATACACCTCCCACCACACAGGCACACACACACACACACAAATTCCCAGTTATACAGGTATTGTCTTGTTTTCTCCTCTCTTCAGCACACCTTGAACTGACTCAAATGCATGCTTTCTTTGAAGAAGCAATTTATAAGACTGAAATCATTGCAGCTTGTTTCTGGCGTGGTTTATGCCTCCAACTGCTGGGATTCCCATATTCCTGCATTTACACCCTGGGGTCTCCCCAAAACCAATGATAGTACAATGATTGAAAGATGAAAAAACAGAACTTATATCTCTATGACCACTGGAGTTTTTATTTGTACTTAAAATTTGAAACAGTGAAGCTATCACATGTAATATTCTTGTTTGGTGAAGGCAAAATTTTATTCATATGTTGCTTACTTTACCAATTTGAATCTTATCTTTAAAATTAAAATGTATTCACTATTATAGCTATGGTTTCTGTTGTTTATTTTTTAATTATAATATTTATTTCTGTGACAGATCAATATGAATGTCTGAGACTTTTTTCTTTTAAAAATACATAATGGGGCTCTTAAGGTTGTAACTCAATAGTAGAGCTCTTGCCTGTCATCAGTGGTGCCTCAAGTTTTGTCTCTAACACATACGTAAAAGTTAATGGCAAGAAAAATGTCATAATTTTTGCATGTTCATACTGTAATGTTTTCTTTTTTCTTTTTTTACTCTTTGTTTTATTGGTATGATTATGTATAATATTTAATCAAAGGAAACTCAGCATCAGCTTTTTACCTCTCAGGGAGAATGAAGCAATCTCAAGAAATATTTTTTGGTTGTAAAAGTCAGTGAGTTTTGATCTGACTAGAAGCTATAAGGGGTTATTCCTGCTGCTGTAATTTATATTAGTGAGCAATGGAAAGACTCTGGAGACTTCACAAATGGGATTGGAAATCCAGTAAGGGAATTGAGTATTTAAACATTTTTTTAAAGGTCTCAAAGTCTGTCCTTAGCTGTTTCAATTGTGCTCTGTCCTATCGCACACTATGATCGGACACCTCATGCTCAAGGCTGTTGGGCTCTTTGCTGAGTTCAATTAGAAAGGTAGATTCTAATAGTGGCTAATCAAAGACATGGCCATCCCCAAGCCTTCTTCTGGATACTCAGCTCACATCCATTTCTGTCTGAGCTGAGAAAGCAGGAAGAACCTGTCCTGTTACTGGCAGATCCAGGTACAGTGTCACAGGCAGACCTCACCAAAGGTGTTCATGGGCCACCTGCATCAGAATCACTATGAGAGTTTCCATAACTACCAAATTGTATCTGAGAGCTGGGTCTGCCCTTGAACACCTTTGCAGCTTGGATAGTATATCTCAAAGTTTGAGCACCATTCATACAGAAGGGCAGCCAAGGGAGGGAGGACTTGAACATGGCACAAAAAACAGAAAATGGAAGATAACTACCAACACATATTTTGCTGTCTTTGTTACCTCATGATGTCTCTAATTGTTAAGTTGGGTAATCTTTTCTCCTTCCAACTTACTCTACAAAATCAGGAACTATTTTAAAGTAGGATCAAGTGCTATAAGCTTAACATAAAAATATATGGCCGATATGACAAATTACAAGGTGACATCTATCACATGGCACTCATGGCCTGAATGAAAGGGTGGGGTGACTAAGGGTTTTTAATGAGAAAGTCAAGTCTAATTAACTGTTCTCTGAATAGATTGCCTTGTGGGCTTGGTGCCTGGAGCTTAATAGCTAATTACAAGGACTGTCAGTGAACAGTGGGTAATCTGCATCCCAACTTCAGGTTAGATGTGTCATAATTGTGATTGTCAGGGCACAAGGCAGAGGGAATGGATACAAGCTGCAACTTCCTAGAGGCATCCCAGGATGTTGCTCCACAAGTTGGACAGTGGGTGCCAGTTGTCAGCCACAGGTGGAGACTGAGGTGCTAGCTTCAAAGGATGTTGTACTTACCTGGGTGCCTTTGAATTGTGGGGCCAGCTGACCCTTGTGCTAGGCCGTAAGGTAGTCTCTTATCTCAGTGCCCCTTTTCCTGTTCTGCAATCTCTCCCATTCAGCCAATTCTCTTCAGTAGTTAGGTGTCAGACAGGGGTTCCTATAAGTTCTACTTTCAAAATCATGTGATAAAATTTAGTATCTTTTCAAGAAAAAGGTTTTCAGCAGTCTTGAAATAGATGATGTCATAAGTGTTTATCTTTTTTCTTTTTTCTTTTTGAGACAGGGTCTCCCTGTAGATCTGACTGTCCTGGAACTCACTCTGTAGACCAGGCTGGCCTTGAACTCACAGAGATCCGCCTGCCTAGCTTTTCTTTCTTTCCTTTCTTTCTTTCTTTCTTTCTTTCTTTCTTTCTTTCTTTCTTTCTTTCTTTCTCTCTCTCTCTCTCTCTCTCTCTTTAAAAAAATTAAGAAAATCACAGTGGTGGCCAAGTGAGGAATGGATTGTGGCGAGATGGGCAAAAGTCAACGATGTAAATCCAGGAAGTTGTTATTAAGTTATGCCAGGCAAAGAGGAAAACAGACTTGGGATGCATCATAGACGTGGAAGCTGTTTAGTAGATAGTAGAGTGCATTTGAAGATTGGCTGTGGAGACTGAGGTCAATTTGTTTTTTTGACTCTTGCTTCCAATGATAACTGGGGTCTCAATTTATTCAGCAGCCCACACAAAGGTATGGTGAGTAGGGTTTTTTATTCTAAATATTTTATTTTATATTATTCCAAAATATCCATATATACACTCCACAAATAAATCAAAATTACAAATTCTGAAAATAAACTATAGGTTGATTCCTAAACACATTTAGAGATTAGAGATTCACATTTTAACAGTTAAGTTGCATGCAGGTAAAAAGATGTGTAACTTTACATTCTTTTTTTTTTTTTAGAATACAAATACATATCTTCCATCCATATATGGTAATTATAATGTGTGAATACAAGTGGTAGGACAATTCTAGAGCCCATTAAGAGATTCACATTGGAATAGCACAGTTGCTTTCAGGTACAATGAGATATAATAATAAAGTTGCTCAGTTTGCCTGCCAACTGGGGATTTGGTGTTAACATCCACAAATGAGGGAAACCACCTTTTTTTTTTCCTGGGATTGTGTACTTCACTTAGCATAATGGCTTCAAGTTCCATCCATTTACCAGCAAAGCTCATGATGTCATCTTTCCTTACCGCTGCATAGAACTCCATTGTGTAGATGTACCATATTTTTGTTATCCAGTCATCAGTTGAGGGGCATTTGGGTTGGTTCCAGCTCTTTGCTGTTGTGAAGAGCTGCAGTAAACATAGCTGTGCATGTATCTTTGCAATAGGATGCATCTTGTGGGTATATACCCAGGAGTGGTATGGCTGGGTCAGGTGGTAGGCTCATTTTGAGTTTTTTAAGGGTTCTCCACACTGCTTTCTACAGTGGTTGTACCAGTTTACATTTGTAAACATTGTACCAGTTTACAGTGGATGAGTGTTCCCCTTTCCCCACAACCTCTCCAGCATTTAGTGTCTTTTGTTTTCTTGATCTTGGCTAGTCTTATTGGAGTGAGATAATACCTTAGTGTAATTTGTATTTCCTTAATTATTAATGATGTTGAACACTTTTTAAAAAATTTATTTTATTTTATTTTATTTATTTTATGAGTATGAATGTACTGTCTGTATGTAGGTTTGTGCACCCATGTTGTGCAATGCCACGGGAGGTCAGAGGAGAGCGTCGGATTCCCCTGGAACTGGAGTTCTCCTGGAATTGGAGTTACAGACGGTTCTCAGTGACCATGTGGGTGCTGGGGATCGAACCCAGGTCCGCTGCAAGAGCAGTCGGTGCTCTTAACCGCTAGGCCATCTCTCCAGCCCATGTTGAACACTTTTTAAGATGTTTCTCAGCCATCTTTATTTCCTTACTGGTGAAGTCTCTGTTCATCTCTTTATTCCATCTTTTGAGTAGGTCATTTGTTTTCTTCTTTGTTTTTTTATTTTATTTATTTATTTATTTATTTATTTATTTATTTATTTATATGAATGTACTGTTTGCATGCGGGTTGTGCACCTGTGTCGTGCAATGCCACAGAGGTCAAAAGAGGGTGTCAGATTCCCCTGGAACTGGAGTTAAAGATGGTTCTTAGCCGCCATGTGGGTGCTGGGGATTGAACCCGGGTCCTCTGCAAGAGCAGTTGGTGCTCTTAACCGCTAGGCCATCTCTCCATCCCCTCTTCTTTGTTTTTTAAGTAGCTTATATATTCTAGATGTTAATGCTCTGTCAGATATATCAGTGGTGAAGGTTTCCTCCCACTCTGTGGGTTTTCTCTTCACTTCCTTGATTGTTTCTTTAGCTGTACAAAAACTTTTGAGTTTGATGAGGTCCCACTTGTCAGCTGTTGTCTTTATTTCCCATGCAGTTGCTGTTTGATTTAGAAAGTCTTTTCCTACACCTATGTCTTGTAGGTTGCTGACGACTTTTTCTATCACTTTCAGGGTTTCAGGTTTTAGGTTGAGATCTTTGATCCACTTGGAGTTGATTTTCGTACAGGGCGAGAGGTAGGGGTTTAATTTTGTTCTGCAGATGGCGATCCAGTTTTGCCAACACCATTTGCTGAAGATGCTATCTTTCCTTGATTGAGCTTTTGTGGCCCCTTTGTCAAATATGAGGTGGCNTGAAGATGCTATCTTTCCTCCATTGAGCTTTTTTGGCCCCTTTGTCAAATATGAGGTGGCTGAAGTTATATGAGCTCAAGTTTGGATCTTCAATTTTGTTCCATTGGTCAATGATTCTGTTTTTTTGCCAGTACCAGGCTGTCCTTATGACTATAGCCCTGTAATATAGCTTGGAGTCTGGTAATGTAATCCCCCCAGTATTGCACTTTTCACTAAGGGTTGCTTTAGCTATTCAGGGTCTTTTATTTTTCCATATGAATTTAAGGATTTTTTTTCTAAGTCTGTGAAAAAGCTCATGGGGATTTTGATTGGGACTGCATTGAATCTGTATATTAATTTGGGTAGAATGGACATTTTTACTATATTATTTTTTCCATCCATGAGCATAGGAGGTCTTTCTGTCTTTTGATGTCATTTTCAATCTCCTTCAGGGTTTAAAAATTTTTTGTTGTAGAGGTCTTTGATGTCTTTGGTTAGGTTTATTCCTAGATATTTTTTTTTTTTGAGGCTATTGTGATTGGGAAGGTCTCCTTATATTCATTCTCCAGTTGCTTATTGTTGGTGTAAAGGAAGGCTACTGAGTTTTCTAAGTTTATTTTGTATCCCGCCACTTTACTGAAAATAGGGTTTTTAAATGTAAAACTTCAGAGCCTGAAGATCCACATGCCCTGCAATCAGGCTCATTAGAAGAGCTGTATATGCTTAAAAAATGGTCTCCAATAAAACTGCATTGTAAACTCAGGGCAGAAACACACTGAAAAGAGTTTTAAAAAGCCAAAGAGTTAGAGTCCCTTTGAGGTAGAAAAAGTTCTGGATGGGGTACTAAGTGGAAATATGGATTATTTCTATGGATGACAGGGACTTAGGGCTTAGAGGTATGCTCCACAATGCCTGGCAGGAAACAACTTTTTAAAAAAGTTTTCTATTTTATTATTATTTTATGTGTATGGGTGTTTTGCATGCACATAAGTGCACCTTTGTGTATAATGCCTGTGGAGGTTAGAAGAGGATACCGGACCCCCTGGAACTGGAGTTACAATTGCTTCTTAGTCATTATGTGGGTGCTGGGAACCCAGGTCCTCTGCAAGAGCAGTGAGTGCTCTTGACCACTGTGCCATTCCTCTATCTCCAGGAAACAACCTTTTAAGTGAGTCATGAGAAGTAAAGGTAAGATGGGCCAACCTCTGCTTCTACCTCATGGTGTCTCTGAATCAATATTGCTACACATTGGAGACACAACACCATAGATCAGTTGTTGCTTTAGCATATCTATACAATATTCTGGAGGACAGTGTTAAGCCAATGGGATATTGTCCATGAAATGACAAAAAGGTTTTTTTTTTCCTTAACATCTGTTTTCAGTCATGAGGGAGTAAGCCAACCTATTACATTCTAATATAATTGGAAAATATATAATGTAGGAAATAGTTATTTTTAGGTACAATATAAGCAGATTACAATGTAATCTCTGGGAAGACAAAAACATGACAGTCAAGATGAATGGTTTCTTGGGCTTTTCACCTGTGGGCAGCTCTGAGACTGTCAGCCATGTGGAGAATGGTGATTCTCACAGAGCTAAATATACAAAGATTGTGGGTAAGTAGGACAAGGTAGCTATGATGTATAAGGCAAAATAGTTGAAAAGAAATAAATACACAAACAGAGCTCAAAACAACTTTATCCAGATTCCCTTGAACAGGAAACTACTCAGGAACTGGATGAGTGGGTCATTTGTTTTCTTGCTCCTTTTTTCCCCCCAAAGCCAATGTTTTATTGAAGCTCTGTGCATTTCATACAAAATTACATTACAAATCAAATCCAGACCCGTGCCCCCCTCCCTGTCCCCACACCCCACCAGAGCTCATGCATTCTGCCAAACATGTTTTTCATCTTTTTCTGTCTATCAAAATTCTTGATGCAGTTTACTGTCTCAAGCAGAAGTTTATCATTTCAGTCAGTTCTTTGATGCAGATTTTTCTGTTGTTGTTATTCCTTCCAATATGCATGCCATCATAGGTTTTAGCATCTTCAGCTTATGATTTTTTTTATTAGGCTGAAAGATGTCATATTAGAAGTCTCTTCCTTGGCAAGCCCAAACCACCATCAGTTCTGCCCTCGTGTTCCACACTGGGGTTTTCCCTTCCCATGGTCACCAAATGAGGTCCAGCGAGCACCATGTCCTGTCTTGATCTTCCTGTACTGGTCTCCATAATACAGCCTGGGTAGTCCAACAATGGCAGTCTATACTCTGAAGAAGCAGAAACCCCAGTAGTAGCTCAGTCCACAAGTTGGATGTCTCAGCAGTCCCCAACTGGCACTGAAGGTTTGGAGGATTCTTGGAGAGGCATGAGTCTTCAGTCCATATTGGACGGTTGAAAAGCTGTGTCTCATGTCTTTGAAGGGTGGCAAAAGCAGTGGCAGCTGCAGGGTAATTGCACTTGCCAGTAAGACAGGCAAAACAACTGTGCTCTTTTTTTTTTTTTTACTTTTTGTATTTTTACTAAGATCTCAAGTTTTATACCTGAAGTGCAATTTCTCAGGACTTACTGTTTATTTATTTCTGGTTATACTTTCCTTTTAGATGTTGAAGGCTACACAGTTAGCCCAGATTAACCAAGGTTTTTGTTTTCTCAAGGTCAGTGGAGGATCTGGTCCTCAAGGAACACTCAGGGTNAGTGCTGGTATTAAAGGCATGTGCCACCAGGCCCAGCTCCCTAAACATACAGACATTTTTAAACTAAGTCAAATATCTGAACAACGGTATTAACTCTCTTTTTAGAGACTATGACCACTGCCTTGAATTTTTAACTGGGATTATGGTAACAGAAATTGATTTACTTCTAGAGTAAGATTCAAATCTAATCAGAGCTCTGAGTCTGTAATGGTCTCTATAAATGCCACTATTGGATGTGTGACCATAATGTACTTGTGAGGTTGGTATTTGAGATAATAGGGTTCATAGCTGGACAATGTTATTGGTATATTTTTTTGGTCTTTTCGAGAGAGGGTCTCCCTGTAGCCCCAGCTATCCTGGAACTCACTCTGTAGACCAAGCTGGCCTTGAACTCACAAAGATCCACCTGCCTCTGCCTCCCAAGTGCTAGGATTAAAGGTGCGTGTCACCACGCCTGGCCAGGTTTCCCTTTTTGAAGCATGAGCAGACTTTCCTCTTTATAGACAGGACACTGGCTGAACTCCCATTAGTGGATCTCCAAGACCCCCCTACACAGGAAGACTGGCGACTCACATTTGCAGGACATTTCAAGAGATGCCCCCATGCATAGTTCCCTGCAACTTAGTTGACCTCTGAGGGCAAGGAACAAAGTTATCCTGTAAGACCCTCACCCAAATTGGTATGGGCATTAAGTATGGTCATTAAGCATCCAGAAAGGCTAAGTTACAGCAGCCTGATACTTTTAACTACTCTATAACATTTTAGAAAATGTTTGGACAAAAGCTCAAGCAGCCTTATACAAGAAATACTAAGAAGCACAGACACAATGTCATTACAGACTAGTTTTTTCTGCATTCTTTTGATCTTATATTACTCTAGAATATGCATATATATCCTTCATCCATATACCAAAAATTCCTAACTCTGAAAATAAATTGTAGCTTAGTTCTAGATCCTGTTAAGGGATTCACAATATAAGAGTACAGTTGTTTTCAGATCACATTAACGTTGCTCAAGTTGCCTTACAACTAGGTAATTGGGGCTAGAATTCATAGGTGAGGGATATCATTCATTGTTTCTTTTTCTGGGACTGTGTTACTTCACTTAACGTGATATCTTCTAGTTCCATCCATTTACCTGAAAAGTTCGTGATGTCATCTTTCTTTACCGCTGCATAGAACTCCATTGTGTAGATATACCACATTTTCTCTATCTACTTGTCAGTTGAGGGGCACTTGGGTTGGTTCCAGCTCTTGGCTATTGTGAAGAGAGCTGCAATAAACATGGCTGTGCATGTATCTCTGTGGTAGGATGAGTCTTGTGGATATATACCCAGGAGTGGTATGACTGGGTCAGGTGGCAAGCTCATTTTGAGTCTTTTAAGGGTTCTCCACACTGCTTTCCATAGTGGCTGTATGAGTTTACATTCCTACCAGCAGTAGATGAATGTTCCCCTTTCCCCACAACCTCTCCAGCACTTCATATCATTGGTTATCTTGATCCTAGCCAGACTTTTTTTTTTATCCTAGCCAGTCTTATTGGAATGAGATGATATCTTAAAGTGGTTTTAGTTTGCATTTCCTTAATTATTAGTGACGTTGAACACTTTTTAATATGTTTCTCAGTGATTTCTAACTCCTCACTTGTGAAGTTTCTGTTCAGCTCTTTGCTCTATCTTTTGAATGAGTCATTTGTTTTATTTCTTCTTTGTTTTTTGAGTAGTTTATATATTCTGGAAATCAATGCTTTGTCAGATGTATCTGCAGTGAATGCTCCTTTGTTTTACGAGTAATTTATATAATCTGGATGTTAATGCTCTGTCAGATGTATCACTGGTGAAGGTTTCCTTCTACTCTGTGGGTTTTCTCTTCACGTCTTTGGTTGTTTCTTTCAATGTACAGAATGTCTTGAGTTTAATGAGGTCCCACTTGTCAATTGTTGACCTTAGTTTTTGTGTAGCTGCTGTCTGATTTAGAAAGTCTTTTTTTAACTAATTAATTTATTTTTTTTTAATCAAATCTAGACCCGTGTCCCCCCCCACACCTCCCACCAGAGCTCAGGCATGCTGCCAAACATGCTTTTCATCTCTTTCTCAGTCTTTCTCAATATTCTTCATGTGGAAGTTGACTGTTTTGAGCAGAAGGTCACTGTTTCAGTCAGTTCTTTGATGCAGTCCTTTCTGTTGTTGTTGTTGTTTCCAATATGCATCACTCCCAACTGCTTTGGACAAAAGCTCAAGGGGCCGTGCACAAGAAATACTTACAACTAGTTAATTGGCACTAGCATACACAGATGAGGGATACCATTCGTAGTTTGTTTTTCTGGGACCATGTTACTTCACTCGGCATAATGTCCTCTAGCTCCAGCCATTTTCCTGCAAAGCTCATGATGTCGTCTTTCTTTGCTGCTTCATAGAACTCCATTGTGTAGATGTACCACATTTTCTCTATCCACTCATCAGTTGAGGGGCATTTGGGTTGGTTCCAGCTCCTTGCTACTGTGAAGAGAGCTGAAATAAACATGGCTGTGCATGTATCTCTGCGGTGGGGTGAGTCTTGAGGGTACATGCCTAGGAGCGGTATGGCTGGGTTGGGTGGCAAGTTCATTCCAAGTCTTCCAAGGGTTGTCCGCACTGCTTTCCATAGTGGCTGTACGAGTTTACATTCCCACCAGCAGTGGATGAGTGTTCCCCTTTCCCCACAACCTCTCCAGCACTTGGTATCATTTGTTTTCTTGATCCTAGCCAGTCTTATTGGAGTAAGATGATATCTTAAAGTGGTTTTCATTTGCATTTCCTTAATGATTAGTGATGTTGAACAGTTCTTGAGGTGTTTCTCAGACATCTCTAATTCCTCACTTGTGAAGTCTCTGTTCAGTTCTTTGCTCCATCTATTGAGTGGGTCATTTGTTTTCTTTTTTCTTTGTTTTTTGAGTAGTTTATATATTCTGGAAATCAATGCTTTGTCAGATGTATCTGCAGTGAAGGTTTCCTCCCACTCTGTGGGATTTCTCTTCACTTCCTTGATTGTTTCTTTTGATGTACAGAAGCTTTTGAGTTTGATGAGGTCCCATTTGTCAATTGTCGACCTTAATTCTTGTGCAGCTGCTGTCTGATTTAGGAAGTCTTTTCCTACACCTATGTCTTGTAGTCTGTTGCCAACTTTTTCTTCTATCACCTTCAGAGTTTGGGATTTCACGTTGAGGTCTTTGATCCACCTGGAGTTGACTTTTGTACAGGGCGAGAGGTAGGGGTTTAATTTCATTCTTCTACAAGTGGTGGTCCAGTTTTGCCAACACCACTTGCTGAAGATGCTGTCTTTTCTCCATTGTGGCTTCTTGGCCCCCTTGTCAAATATAAGATGGCTGAAATTTGGATCTTTGGTTTTGTTCCATTGGTCAACAGGTCTGTTTTTGTGCCAGTACTGGCTGTTTTTATGACTATAGCCCTGTAGTATAGTTTGAAGTCTGGTATAGAGATCCCCCCTCCCTGTGTAGCTCTTTTCTCTCAGGGTTGTTTTGGCTATTCGGGGTCTTTTGTTTTTCCAAATGAATTTAAGGACTTTTTTTTCCAAGCCTGTGAAGAAACTCTTGGGGATTTTGATTGGGATTGCATTAAATCTATCACAATAGTTTTGGTAAAATGGACATTTTTACAATGTTAATTTTCCCACTCCATGAGCATGGGAGGTTTTTCCATCTTCTGATGTCTTCTTCAATTTCTTTCTTTAAAGGTTTAAAATTTTTGTCATAGAGATCTTTGGTGTTTTTGGTTAGGTTTGTTCCTAGGTATTTTATTGTTTTTGAGGCTATTGTGAGTGCGAAGGTCTCTTTGAAGTCTTTCTCCAGTAGCTTGTTCTTGGTGTAAAGAAAGGCCATTGATTTTTTTTAGGTTAATTTTGTATCCTGCCACTTTGCTGAAGCTGTTAATCATTTCTAGGAGTTTTCTGATGGAGTTTTTAGCATCCTTTTAGAAAGTCTTTTTCCCATGCCTATGTCTTGTAGGTTATTGCCAACCTACAAGTTTTCTTCTATTGTTTTCAGAGTTTCAGGTTTCACATTGATGTCTTTGATCCATTTGGAGTTTGTACATGATGAGAGGTAGGGTTTAATTTTATTCTTCTATAAGTGGTGATCCGATTTTCCAACACCATTTGCTGAAGATGCTGTCTTCCCTCCATTGAGTCTTCTTGGCCCCTTTGTTGAATATGAAGTGGCTAAAATTGGATGTACTCAAGTTTGGATCTTCAATTTTGTTCCATTGATCTATGGGTCTTTTTTGTGTCAATACTAGGCTGTTTTTATGACTATAGCCTTGTAATATAGTTTAAAGTCTGGTATGGTAATCCCCCCCTGTATTGCTCTTTTTGCTCAGGGTTGCTTTGGCTTTCCGGAGTCTGTTGTTTTTCCATATGAACTTTAGGATTATTTTCTAGGTCTGTGAAGAAGCTCATGGGGATTTTAATTGGGATTGCATTGAATCTGCATATTACTTTGGGCAAGATGGTCATTTTTACTATATTAATTCTTCCAATCCATGAGCATGGGAAGGCCTTCCATCTTCTGGTATCTTCCTCAATCTCCTTCTTGAGGGATTTAAAATTTTCATTGTAGAGATTTTTGGTGTCTTTGGTCAGGTTTCCAGTCATACCACTCTTAGGTATATACCCACATGATTCATCCTACTGCTAAGATACATGAATATCTATGCTTATTGCAGCTCTCTTCACAATAGTGAAGAGCTGGAACCAACTCAAATGCCCCTGAACCGACAGGTGGATAATGAAAATGTGGTACATCTACACAATGGCGTTCTGTGCAGCAGTAAAGAAAGATAACATCATGAACTTTGCAGGTAAATGGATGGAACTAAAAGACATTATGGTAAGTGAAATAACAAAGTCCCAGAAAAAACAAACAATGAATGGTATCCCTCATATGTGGATGCTAGCACCAAATCCTTAGTTGTAAGGCAAACTGAGCAACATTGATGTCATATTCCTTTTTATCTGAAAGTAACTGAGCTATTCTAAGGTGAATCCCTTAATGGGCTCTAGAATTAGCCTACCACTTATTTTCAGACTTTGTAATTTTGGTATATGGGTGGAAGGTATGTATGCATATTTTAGGGTATATAAAATCAAAGGGAAAAATGTGAATTCTATACATGTTTTGGAATTAACATACAGCTTATTTTCAGACATCATAATTTTGGTTTATGTGTGACCTACATATATGCATATTTTGGAGCAATACAAATTGGAGGGAACAACAGCAAAAAAAGGACTGGGTCAACGAACTAACTGAAACAGTAAACTTCTGCCCCAAACAATAAAGCTCTGCAGAGAAAAACTTTAAAAAGACTGAGAAAAAGATGCAAGACAGGTATGGCAGAATGCATGAACTGGGGTGGGGTGGGGGGCATGGAAAGGGAGAATGAGTCTAAATTGGACTGAGAAATGTATAAAATGCACAAAACTGCAATAAAATATTTTTTAAAAAGAAACACACCCCAGAAGCACAAGGATGAAGGTATATGCATGAGATGTGATAAAAGTAGGACATTTAAAAATATATTTTATTTATTTATTTTTATTTTACACATATGAGTGTTATGCCTGCATGTGTATAAGTGTACCCATGCCGTGCAGTGCCTTCAGAGGACAGAAGACATTGGATCCCCTGGAACTGGAATTACAGATGATTGTTAGCTGCCACCTAGGTGCTAGGACATGAACCTTGGTCTTCTGCAAGAACAGACAGTGTTCTTAGCTGCTGAGCCATCTCTCCTGCCCTCCCAAAGTAGGACATTTTAAAAGGACACAACTTAAGCTTCTAGAGATAAACGTACAATCAATTTTTACAATCCACTGGATGGATGTAATAACAGATGAGAAAAATGCAGAGGAAAAGAACAGTGACCACGAAGACAAGAATAGAGAAGGGACATTTTTCTTCTCTATTAGAGATAGACCCAAGGGAACATCAGACAAGTTCAGTGAGTTAAGGGATAATATAAAGTGTTCTGCATATATGCAGGTGAGGTGTCGGAAGGAAAGAGAGAAGTAATAGTCAGAAACTTCTCAGTTTCTCATATTTGTTGGAATGTTATTTAATAAAAAAGGAATGTCAGAGGTGTTGACAAGAATGTAGAGAAGTGGAACTCTTGTGAGATGCTGGTGGGGATGGAAAATTGTGCAGTTGTTATGGAAGTTCTGTGGTTCCTCAAAGAATTTAACATAAATTACCATGTGTTCCAGAAATCCCACTCCTAATATACACCCCAAAGAATTAAAAATAAGGATACCATGCCCATAGAGCATTATTTCCAAAAACTAAAAGGAACAAAAATTCAAGTACCAAAACAGAGGAACAGAACATGATATTCACACATAGTGGAACACTAGTCATCTTTAAACAATACATGAATATTTATTTATTTTATATTTATTTCGTGTCTATGAGTGTTTTGCCTGCATGTATGTAAGGGCGCTATGTATATGTAATGCCTGCAGAGGCAGAAGCCGGCACTGGATCTCCCGGAATTGGAATGACAAGACATTTATGAGGTGTCATGTAGATGCTGGGTACTGAATCCATGTCCTCTGTAAGAAAAGCCAGTGCTCATAACTGCTGAGCCATCTCTACAGCCCCTATTCATCTTTTAAAAAATCATTTGTTTTTATTTTGTAAGTGTTTTGCCTACATGTGTGTATGTGTACCATGTGTGTGCCTGACACTCAAGGAGGCCAGAAGAGGGTGTCAGATCCTCTAGAACCGAAGCTAACAGGTAGTTGTGAGCTGCTATGTGGATGCTGGGAACTGAACTTGAGTCTTCTGGAAGAGCATCAAATGCTGTTAACTGCTGAACCATCTCTTCATCACCTATTCATTTTTATTTTTTAGTCTTTTTTTTTTTTTTTTGAGTCAAGGTCTCCCTTTAGTCCCAACTGGCCTGGAACTTGCTATGTAGACCAGGCTGGCCTTGAATTCAAGAGATCCGCCTGCCCCTGCCTCTTGAGTGCTGGGATTAAAGGCATGCACCACCACCTATTCATCTTTTTAAAAAATTATTATTTTTATTTTATGTGTATGAGCATATTGCCTGCATGTGTGTAAGTACACCTATGTCATGCAATGCCTATGGATTCAGAAGAAGGCATTGGATTCTCCTAAAACTGGAGTTATGGTTAGTTGTTAGCCACCATGTGGGTGCTGGGAGTTGGACCCAGGTCCTCTGTAAGAGCAACTGGTGGGTGTTCTTAATCACTAAGCCATCTCTCCAGCCCACATCATCTATTTTTTTTTTAAACAGAGTCTAACTTTGTAACTCAGGCTGCCTTTGAACTCACTGTGTTTCCCAGGCTGGCTTTGAACCATGGTGGTCTGCCTGCCCCAGCTCCCAAGTTCTGGGCTTACAGGTGTAACAACCCCCAGGTACTGTTTCTCTTTTTGAAGGAATGAAATTCCAGTGTATGATATAAACTAGATACATGAAAACATTCCAGCAAATGAAATAAACCAAACACAAAGAAAAATTATGTGATTCTACTAATAGAAAGTTCATACTGATATAAAGTAAAATAAAGTTTGCTGTTCCTAGGGCAAGAGGAGACTGGGGAGATTTTGTTTAATGGAGATAGTCCAGATTGGGCTAATGAGAAAATTCTGGAGATGGGTAGTTACACTGATTCTTCAACACTGTCAGTCTGCCTAGTGACACTGAACTATGCACTTGAAATACATAGAATGATAACCTTTCTTTATAGTTGACCACAGTGAAAAGTTTCTTGAAATTTAGTCCCCAGTGCTCAAGGATCAACTGTGTCTTTTTTGTCAGTATATGCCATTTGGCAATGCAGATACAAGACCTGGGTGGAATTGTTGTGTTTTTTTTTAATTTATTTGTATTTTTTTATCAAATCTAGACCCATATCCCCCCCATCTCCCCACCCCACCAGAGCTCAGGCATTCTGCCAAACATGCTTTTCATCTCTTTCTCAATATTCTCCATGTGGAAGTTGACTGTTTTGAGCAGAAGTTCACTGTTTCAGTCAGTTCTTTGATGCAGCCCTTTCTGTTGTTGTTGTTTCCAATATGCATCACTCCCAACTGCTTTGGACAAAAGCTCAAGGGGCCATGCACAAGAAATACAACTAGGTAATTGGCACTAGCATCCACAGATGAGGGATACCATTCGTCGTTTGTTTTTCTGGGACTGTGTTACTTCACTCAGCATGATGTCCTCTAGCTCCAGCCATTTTCCTGCAAAGCTCATGATGTCGTCTTTCTTTACTGCTGCATAGAACTCCATTGTGTAGATGTACCACATTTTCTCTATCCACTCGTCAGTTGAGGGGCATTTGGGTTGGTTCCAGCTCCTTGCTATTGTGAAGAGAGCTGCAATAAACATGGTTATTCATTTTTTTGTATTTCTGTAGTATGTTGAGTCTTGTGGGTACATTCCTAGGAGTGGTATGGTTGGTTCGGGTGGCAAGTTCATTTCCAAGTCTTCCAAGGGTCCCCACACTGCTTTCCAGTGGCTGTTGCGAGTTTACATTCCCACCAGCAGTGGATGAGGTTCCCTTTCCCCACAATCTTCAGCACTTCATCTTTTGTTTTTTCTTGATCCTAGCCAGTTCTTATCGGAGTAAGTATCTTAACGTGGTTTGATTTGCATTTCCTTAATGATAGTGATGAACACTTCTTAAGGTTTTCTCAGCCATCTCTAATTTCTCACATGTGAAGTCTTGTTCAGCTCTTTGCTCCATTTTTTTTGAGTGGGTCATTTGTTGTATTTCTTCTTGTTTTTTGGTTTAGTTTATATATTATGGGAGAAATCAATGCTTTGTCAAGATGTTTCTGCTGTGAAGGCTTCCTCCAACTCGGTGAGATTTCTCTCACTTCTGATCGTTTCTTTCGATGTACAGAAGCTTTTGAGTTAATGAGGGTCCCATTTTTCACTTGTCAACCTTATTTTTGCCACAGCTGCTGTCTGTTTAGAGAATTGGGTTTTTTTTTTTTTTAGAAATACCACAGGACGAAGTTTATTTTAAAGCTCATAGTTTACATAATCAGTTACGAGATCAACATTCTTTCATGTCACACCTTCACACGACAAAGCACTGATAGTGAGATAACTATAGTTTTTTTCTGCATGCTAACACATTGCACTAGTTTTTGTTTTATTCATTGAATTTGTAATAATATGAAAGCAAAATCACTCTACTGGACAGAATTAATTGTCAAAAGCCCTTATGAATTCAGACTTGTTCTTGCTATGAACACCCACAGCCACGCACATGCTGAAATGGAGAGCAAAATCCAAGAAAATTACCTTGGCAGAAACAAGTGCTTATGATTCTAGCCCCAGCCCTCTTGAACAAGCAGTACAGTTTGTTTCCTCACAAGACAAAAATCAATTCATTTTCAGTGATACAAATGGTAATACTGCACAGAAGCTCAGTATGGGTTCACAATTCCACAGGAATCTGAAAGTTACCAAGGCAATTTTCCCCTTAGGATCATAAAGACTACAAACTTAAGCTTTTCTTTTCTATATAATACACAAAATTTCTAGACATTCTTTAAAAAAAAACAAACAAAAATATAAATAGTCTCAGTCTGTTATGTAGAATAACATACTATGACAAAAATATTTCATTCACTGAAGGAGTAAGCCAGCTTAACACCACTAGTCCAGGTCCATGTTCGCGGAGCTCTGTGCATTAGGGTAACATTCACCATTCTGATGTGGAGCTTCAGCACCAAAATTATTTTTGCCTTCCAAATCATCATCTTTTTTTGTCAATATTTGGACCATTTGGAGTTCTCTCCAGTTTGGGTGATTCAATTTTTGGTTTAGGTTGAGTTACAACAGGTTCACAAACATTGTTCAAATCCTTGATTTTCGCTTTTATTTCTTGAGCACGTACAACAGGATCCTGATCAAGACTCTTTTTTGCCTGAGCATTCATGACATTATTCATCCACTCCATCACCTCATTAACAGACTTCTCAACATTTTTCATTTCAGATTCATCAATATGGTTGTATTTTTCATCCTTATTTCTGAAGTCTGCTGCTATCTTGGCATAGTGCTGAAGCCGCTGTCCCAGTTCTTTGAACACTTTTGGCCTTTCCTCGGCTTCTTGAAATCTGACTTTAACTGGAGTCCCCATTTTCATTAGCTCCTCCAACTTGTCCACATACGCTTGTTTGGCTTGGTCCTCTCCCTCTTCATAGAGCCAGTCTTCAGTCTCTGTGAGGAGTCGCAAAATTTTTTGATGTTCCTGCTCACATATAAATTTTTCATATGGTCCACATAGCTTGTCCCTGAACTCATACACATACTCTTCAACTGCATTTTTAGCATCATTTCTTTCTTTTTCCAATTTATCCTGCATTATCATCTTCCCCTCTGTCTCAATATACATGTTAAGAAGGTCTTTCCCTAACTGCCAGACCAAGTTAGCTTCAATAGGTAGCTCGACATTAACCACCTTTATTTTAGGTTTTTTAGCTTCTGGAGGCTGGTCAACTTTCTTTTCATTTGCTTTGTCAGCATCTGGGATTTTGTTTTCTTCTGAGGTAAGTTCAGGTGAAGGGGGAGACTGTGAGGTTTGTTGACCATCAGTTTGTACCTGGGGCTGTGTTCCAGCTTCACTGTTGTCTTGCTGGATATTTTTATCAGCGTCTGCATTTTCTGACGGTCTCTGGTTTGGACACTCCACGTCTGCCTCAAGAGAAGACACTTCATCCTCCTCGGTTGGAACTTTCTCTACCATAGACGCAGTAGAGATGGTGAAAATGCCATGGGTGTTCACTCGTACTTTGACTTTCACTCTAGATTTTTCTCCATCTTTTTGTGCAGAAACAGTCTGAACCACAAAGCATCCTATTTTTGCTTCTGGATATGGGACTCCTTGAGGATCAGAATAGAAAGCTTCCAGCTCAAAAGGGCCCCTTCTCAAGAAGGTGAGAACTTTGGAGAAAGGAGCAGCATGGTTTCGACTAAACACTTCATGAACACCTTCAGTGTCTTCTGAATCGTGGCTCCAGAACAGAGATATTGGAAACGGAACGGCATCCGTGACGGAAAATTCTCTGACTTTAAATGCCGGAGAAAGAATTGCACACTGCAACGCACAGCCTCTGGCTACTGCTTCATCTGCATTCAGCGTGGTACTGACATCTTTTCCAAAGAATTTGGCAACTTTTTCCTTCACCGCTGGAATTCTGGTTGCACCTCCGACTATCTCTACAGCGCTCACATCTTCTATCTTAAGATGAGTCTGTTCTATCAATGAATGGAGGGGGACTTCTATTTTTTGTAGGAGTTCCACGCATAGTTCTTCAAATTGTGACCTGTTCATCTTTCCAGAGACATCTTTGTCATTCATAAAGCATTCAATATTCAGTGGCAGGTCCGTGCTATTAGAACTCATTAGTTTTTTCAACTTTTCACACTCCTGATACAGACGAAGGAGTGCTCGAATTTTGGATTTTGTGTCTAACTTATACTTGGTTTTAAACTCGGCACAAAAATGTTCAACTAGCTTTTCATCAAAGTTCTTTCCTCCTAAGAAGGGATCGAAAGCTGTTCCCAGAACCTTCAATTTGCCTTTGTTAAAAGCACAGGCAGACACCTGAAAAGCGGAGTGCCCCATATCAACAAAGACCACTATCCGAGGCTTCTCATCCGAGGCTTCTCATCCGGGTTTGGGAGATCTTGCTTATAAATTCTGTAATTCAAAGCAACAGCTGTCATGTCATTCATAAGTCTTAAGCAGTTTAAGCCAACAATCTGCGCAGCATCCAGGACAGACCTCCTCTCAGCATCCGTGAAGAAGGAAGGGACTGAAATGACACAATCTGTCACTGGCTTCTTGAGATTGTTTTCAGCAGTTTCCTTTAACTTAGTCAGCAACATGGCTGTTATCTGCTCCACACTAAATAGATGTTCTTCATCCATGTACATTACCTTTATTCCAACGCCACCATTTTTCATCGGAACCAAATCATAAGTCAAATTTTCCTTTTGAATGAAGGGGTCATTGAATGCTCGGCCATGAAATCTCTTAAAGTTAGACACTGTATTGTTTGCATGAGTGATTTGCTGATTTTTGGCTGCAACTCCAATTGTTCTGTTTTTTGATCCAAATGATATGACTGACGGGGTGCACCGGTCGCTGAACTCGTTGGCGATGGTCTCGATGCCCCCGGCCCGGGCCACCGCGATGTAACAGCTCTGCGAGCCCAAGTCCAACCCCACTACCGACATGGCCGGTTCGGTCCGCCTCCGCTGCCGCTGTGCTGCGCATCCTCCGAGCCTGCTGCTCCGCCGCTGCTGGCTGCTTCCGCCGCCCTGACAACCGGACCGGCGCTCGGCCGGCGCCTCCACGTGCCACTTCCGCTTCCTTCTTCTCGAGCCTTCTCGAAAGATTCCACCCAATGGATGGTTGGTTTCCCCGGGGACGGCCTCCGTTGCCATGGTGGCAGGACGACCGCTCGGGTACCATTGGCTAGAGTGGGCCGAGCTGACCCGCCTCTGTCCCTCCCGTCTCCGCATGAAGCTGTATGCGGCCCTAGAGACACAGGCAATGAAGGAGCCGGAAACTCCTGGTGCTCGCGAGCATTGGTGCCTGGCGCCCAGACTCTGAAGAAAGACTCGGGAATTGGGTTTTTTAAAGTGCTATCTATGTGTATTTTCTACAGACTTTAAACAATGTATCTGCACAAATGTAAATTACATTTATCTCCATGGATTCCTAAGGAACACCTTCAGAGACCTATCATAAATGAGCAGTTCCTATGTTTCCATGTTCTGGATCACTCTGCCTCCTTCCTTAGTGCTATATCAAGCAGACTACCACATCTGGAGTTGATTTCTTGTAGACCATTATTTTGCCAAAGCCTGAGGAAACCATCTTGGCTAGGTATTGTTCCAGTATCTTTGCCAGGACATTGAGTTAAATCAAGAATAAGTGCTCTCATGTCCATACATTCTCTATTATCCATTTCTCCCATTTCTTCTACTCCAATAACCTCAAGACCCAGTCTCACAGCATGTACAGGTTCCTGCCTGTGTGCATTAAACAGTCCTTCCATTCCCTCCATAAACCATGTTCTTCTAGAGCAGAGCTATGGTTCCCCACTCGCTGAGCCAAGCCCAGTCTCTGAAGGTGTTCCTAGAGTCAGTAGTAGAGGTGAGAGAGGACTTGGAGGAGGACAAGCATCACTTTGCAAGGCAAGATCTAGATCTCCTGGCAGGGTGAGCCCAATCCTCTGGGGGATTAAAGCATATCCGGTGACTCAGCATCTCAAACCATGTACAAGTCTTCAGACCTTAAAGTTCTTCCTATCAGGACACAACTTTGGAAGAGGAAGCATGCTTTGCCTTTGCATCCTGTCTCCTTCATCACTGTTGCTTAATGGCTAAATCAATGGCTTAATTTTCAAGACAGTATCCCCTGCACCTGCAAGAGATGTTCATTTCAACATTGCCATGGAGACCTCTCAAGATCCCACGGGGCTTGAGTTGCTAGTTAGCTAACACGACTGCCATTTCCTTTTGTCAAAACTTCCAAAGCACAAGCAGCAGTGAATTCTTCATTTCTTATGATGTAATTATCATTGCCAACACATTGTTCAAATACCACAGCTACCATGTGACCTGGAGCCTCTCTTTACACCTGTACTTCATGCCTAACCTCCGTAGGTAAGAGGCTTGTGTTGCCACTGGATCAACACTAACCACCACATTAGGATGCTTATTTATGTCCACTCATAATATCTCATCCAAAGTGGTCAGAAAAGTTGAAATTGTCCAGCACTTCTCAATTATGTACTTGTGCCTACCCAATAGCTTTCCACAGTATCACAGATGCTGGTGTCAGAGAAGGGCTGGAACAGAATCTAGAGGTCCAGTGTCTGGATTGAGGCACCATCAGGTTATAGTTGTATGAAGCTGGTCAGTGGCTTTATGGAACTGTGACTTAAATGAATGCTTAGACCACAGGATATGAAGTAGTACTCAAAGTTCTGGTTTGGGAGAGGCTGTCTCTGGTATTATCATACAAAAACTTGTCAGCTCATAGGTGGGTCTTTACTGGAGTCTGTGTAAGCTGGTGGTCAATGCTTAGGTATATTTCACTAGAATAAGGCCAATTGCATAATCAATATCCTAATTCCCTTTGGTCTGTGTGGTTCTGGCTCTGGGTTTTGTTCAATTCTTAAGACTGATCACTAATCTACTTTTCAGGGAGTTGGGGAGATGTCTCAGTGGGAAGGAGCACTTGCTGAGCAAGCATGAGGCCCTGAGTTCAAATTCTGGACATGGCCTCAGGTGTGCCTTAATCCAGGGGGCTGGAAACCAGAGGACATCTGGAGGTTGCTGGCCTCCAGCCTGGCATCAGAGTCAATGAGAGATCCTGCTTAAGGGGAATAAGGTGCAGGGTCATAGAGCAGGAAACCCGATGTCCTCCCTGGCCTCCATGTGCATGCACTGCACTGCACATGCATGCATCTCCTCTCTCTCTCTCTCTCTCTCTCTCTCTCTCTCTCTCTCTCACACACACACACACACACACACACACACACATCACAGTGGACTAAAGGAGAAACCTGGCTGTATTAGTCAGGATTCTCTAAAGAAACAGAAGCAACAGGACGAATATATAGCTATATACAATTTATTTTGCTCACGTGACAGAGTTCAAGGAGTCCAACAGTAGCCGTGCCACACTGGAGAGGTTGAGAATTCAGGGAACTGCTCAGCCCACAAGGCTGGATATCTCAGTAGTCCCAATCTGGTGCTGAAGGCCCAATGGATTCCAGGAGATCTGCCGGTCTTAGTACACGCTGGGATCTGAGGGGTTGATCACAGCAGCAAGATAAATTCACCAGTGAGAGAGAGGCAAGCCTCAGGAAAAAAGGGACCAGCTCCCTCTGCCATGGCCTTTAATACTGCCTGCCGGCAGAAGGTAATGCCCACATTTGGGGTGGGCCATCCGGGTTGAGGTGGTCCAATCCAAAGATCCTTTTTCTTTTATTTATTCCTTAGTCAAGTCAAGTTGACACCCAGGATTAACCATCACAAGTCCACCCCTTGTCAACTTGACACCCAATAAATAGCCTCTCCTTATGTTATGCTTAAATGTCAATTGCAAACAATGGCAAGGTCATAATTCCACCTAACATGTTATAAGTGTCTCATGTGCAATAGCAAAGCATTATAACGCAAGGAATTTAGCGACTCTAAATATAAAACTTTTGAGAAATTTCTGAAAAATAAGGAAAATTATGATGTTGCCTGGTTGCTCTAGCATCTCTGATAAGTGATAGAGGAAACTAAGAAGCTCATGAGAAATGAACCAGCTCCAGATTCAAAACAACAGTTTAAAAGTTTCCAATGTGCTCTGGATGAGCATCTTCCGCTCAGCAGCCAAGGAGCTAAAGTGGCAGAAAATAAAGCTGGAGCCCTTATTATAACATTTGGCTGATTTACAATCCAAATTTAATTCCCAGCCACAAAGAGTGTCAGCAGTCAAAGTGAGAGACACTGGTGGGAAACGGTGGAACCCTGAAACTTGGGATGGAGATATGCCATGAATGATGAGGACTTTTGACCCTTGGATTCTGAGGATTTTCTTTATCTGAGGAATTAATCTCCCACCCTCAGCAGAGAATCCACACCTTCTCAGATCCCTCCCGCCCACCCTTGCTTGAGGAAACTAATTCTCCCCTCCCAGTGGGAGCTAATGTTCCTCAGGGCCCAACAATTGTTTGGCCTCATAGACCTATAACCAAGACTAGTCCCTAAAGGTGAGATAGAAAGTATTGATCCATGAGGAGGTGATCTACACACCAAAGAAATTAATGGTTTGCTGATTCATTCCACAGAAGCCTAAAGAATATGTGTGGGAATGATTTTAAAGGTTGGGGATAATGGTGGAAGGAAATATAAATTGGATCGACTGAGTTTTTGATATGAGCCCACTGAGTAGAGATCTAGGTTTAAAACAGGAAGCTTGAGCAGTTATAAAAAAGGTGTTTGTAAACAGTTTGTTTGACTATGTTTGCTGATGTATTTTATTAACAACATGGCCTTACTAACAGCGAGTTAGAGATGCTGATAGTCTTGGCTTAGTATTGATGAAGGGATTGTGAGGGTCCAGGCAGATGGGATGCTCGAGTAGATTCGAAGTGTGAAACCACATGTCTCCACATATGAGGGACCAGAGGACTGATTTCACTGGTTTATAAGATGGAAAGTACTGAGGAGAGACACCAGAACATTGAAGAGCTTTGGTTTTGCTCTCATTTCTTATGCCAAATCTTACAGTTAGAGAAGTTGTCTCGCTTGCATAAATTAATGTACATGTAATAGTTTAAGGACCTCAGGGTAGGCTCAGGTGCAGCACTGAATCCAGTTAAGGCCAGATGAGTATAGTTATCATAGTTATCATAATGGGCCGCAAAGGCAAAACAATGCCTATAAGGCTGACTCGATATGATCTTTGGAACTGGCTAAAAATCATGGTGTTCCCAGGAATCAAATACATAAGAAGAACTACTAAGTTTTTTATGAACAATGACCAGGAAGTAACATGGAGTTTCAGGAGTAGTGATCCGCGCCAGTTAACCAGTTTCCAGACTTGAGACGAGTTCTTCAGACCCAGAACCCCTTGAATGAAGGGGGGCCAGGTTCCAATGAGGACAGGAACCTTGTCACAATACCAAAGAGTTATGCTGTTTGCCTTCCTCGTCCTTCCCCAGAGGACGCTGAGGCCTTTTACTAGGGTAACTGTACACTGGGAAAAGGAAAATAATCAGACTTTTCAAGGCCTGTTGGATACTGGTTCTGAGTTGACACTGATGCCCAGGAGACCCTAAAAAGCATTGTGGCCCCTGCGGTTAAAGTAGGGGCCTATTGGAGGTCAGGTGGATAAATGGGATTTTGGCTGAAGGTCCAACTCACGGTGGACGTCTAGTGTGCCTAGAACTCATCCTGTGGTTTTTCCCCAGTCCCGAATGTATAATTGGGATAGATATAATTGAGAAATTGGCAGAATCCCCACTTGGTTCCCTGACCTGTGGAGTGAGGGCTATATGGTTGGAAAGGCCAAATGGCAAACGATTGGTGTTACCTCTACCAGCGAAAATAGTGAACCCAAATACACAGTATTGTATCCTGGAGGGTCTTACTTGAGCAGATTAATCGTCTCCTAGTATTGGTATGCAAGCTATTGATCTGCCCAATGCTTTCTTCTCAATACGAGTTCAATAAGGACACAGAAGCAATTTGCTTTCAGCTGGCAAGGCCAACAGTATACCTTTACTGTCTTACCTCGGGGTATGATAACTCTCCAGTATGTGCCACTAACTTAGTTAGAAGGGATCTCATGATCAGCTGACTCTTCCATAAATATCAGCTTGTTCCACTATATTGATGATTTTATTTGATTGGACCCAGTGAACAGGAGGTAGCAGCTAGTCTAGACTTGAGTAAAGCAATGCACATGAGAGGATGGGGAATAAATCCAACTAAATTCAAGGCCATCTACCTCGGTGAAGTTTCTAGGTGTTCAGTGGTGTGGAGCATGCAGAGCATTCCTTCTAAGGTAAAGAAGAAGTTGTTGCACCTGGCCCTCCCTCCCACCAAGAAAGAAGCAAAATTTGAGTGGGCCTTTTTGTTGATCTTGGAGGCAGGCACATTCCTTCAGTTTCTTAGCCTGCCTATTGGGCCTTAGTGGAAACTGAACGTTTGACAAGGGCCCACCAAGTCACCATGCACCTGAGCTGCCCATCATGAAGCTTGGGTGTTATCTGACCCACCAGGACCATAAATAGGATGTGTTGCAGCAACAGTCCATTTCAAAGTGGACGTGGTACATACGTGGGACAGGGCCCAGGCAGGCCCTGAGGGCACAAGCAAGCTATCATGAAGAAGTTGCTCAAATTCCTATGGTTCCCACTCTGTACAATGCCTCCTGTGCTTAGGCATGTCACTATGGCTTCGATGGGTTTG